>JASKGO010004051.1:0-62529 GCA_030556065.1 Holobus sp. GC000080
TCGCAACTACTATTCGCGCAGAATGCGCCAGCTAGCAGTTTCTCTCCAGTAATGCAAGTTGATGGAGCGCAGGTTAAAGGTAAGTGGAGAATCAGAATATGTGGATAGATGGATGCTCTAAGTCGGTTGCTATGCTCATAGCCATAAGCTTTAGGTCAGCGTCACATTCCTGATTTGGACGACTCCAGCAAAACTGCATTCGACTGGATAATAATAGTCTTCTGCTATAGTTTATAATCTATTACAATACTCTATCTATTCGTAGTATATTTAGAGTGATGTATTTATTTTACAATATAATTTTGAAGTTAATTCTTTGCGGCAAACAATTGTTGTTTTTTTGGAGAAATCACATAGAAAAAAGCTGACTTTTTTTAATTTAATGGGTTAGCACACTTTTTTTGTATGTTTCGGAACTAACTCATTCTCACTTGATGTTTTTGTCTATGCGATATCTTCATGAAACTTGTTTTGGGAATTTAATTAATGCGGAAGCGGACTATTAAATAGCATGGAGAAACTTTTTTTCCTCCTTCTTCTTCAGCGTTTTCTTGAGGTAAATCACACACCAACTAGCTCTGCGGCATTAAAACGCTCGTAGCCTACGACCGATTATTTACATTGTAGGTTAAAAAATCTATATAAGTTCAATCAGACAACTTTCATCTGCTCAAACATACATTTTGCTTGTACGAGGGACAGTTGAAAAGTTCTCGCTTTGAGGCAAATCAATCAATCTTCGTGTAAACAATCTGAAGCATTTGCAAATCGAGGTGTGAAATTCATTCTTTGCTTGTTTTTCAAATTTTTAACTTTTCCTTTAATATTTTTTTATTTCTAAATCAAAATTTTTAAATTTTGGTTAACTAGAAGTTTATTAAAAATAAAATTTGTTGAAAAATAAAAATTTATATATGTTGAAAAAAGCTTTGAATTTTTTTGAAAAAAGTTTCTGCGAGAAACGAATTTCTTGACTTTCCTCGTATATAATTTGTTGTGCGAATCATTGCAAGAAGAAAACAAAGTTTCATTCATTCCATTTGAAGAGAATGCGTCTTTCAGTAAGACACGACTCTCTTGGAGAAGAATCGCAGGAGAAAATTAGCGGGGGCACCGCAGCAGCGCGCCACTAATCGATTTCTATTTCGTGTGCATGATGTGTGCCATCCTTGCTGCCGCTTTGGATGCATCCCCCCGATGGTCAAGGTTTTCCTCTGACCTCTGATGACACACTTCGCGATGGGCCCAACCATCGCGGCGTTTTGCGTACACGCACCAGTTAGACCGCATTCTCTAGGAAAAATGATCACTCGAAAAAAATCGAGGACAACACACTATCTCTTTCTCTGTTTTTGTTCTTATATCTTCATCTATATATATATATATATTCATATAGTATATTGAGCAAGCAAGTGTATTCGAATCTTCAAAACTTCAATCGATTTTGATAAATCATCGAAACGTACTAATTAGAGGTCTAATTTGCATAGCTTACAGTTAGATGATGTTTATTGTGCCGTTATATGCAGAGCTAGAACTAAATCCTATTCTCCTGTTGATATTATACGAAGACTATAAGAAGACTGGGAAATTTTGTAATGTTTGCGCGCCAAGTGAAAGACATCGTGTTGTCGAGGGGTTGGCCGTACTCCGCCGCCGAATGCGTTAACTCGAGTTTTCCATTAGAAAACTAGTGTCGGACTATAGTGGCGGGCCACTTTTCGTCCGCACACGCTTCAATCTACAAATGCAATTTGCACTCTACGGTCGCCGACAACAAATGAAAAAGTTTTTCATGTTGTCGTCCTTGTTGTCATTGCGAAATAAAACTTATTATTTTCATGCTGGGGATTTTGTCTCTATGTGTGTGGGTGTGTCGTTTGTCTCTAAGGCACAAAAAGTCGCCCGGTTTCCCACCGGGATCATTTCACTAAGAGGATAATAGAAAAATATAAAGGCAGACTCCTTCCTATTGGTTAATGTTGCTCGTTTTTCTTTTTGCTTTTTTAATATACGGTATATAACAACAATTCGCTCTGCTTTATTTAATTAAAGGAATTTTGCTCGTGGTGGGCACAGTAAAAGTTTTATTGCGGAAATTTTGTTTTATTATTATTTTTTTATGTCTTTGGTTCTAAAATTATAAACTTTTAAAATAACTTTTAACTTGGTTTTTCAAAATTTTTGGTTTAACAAATATTTATAAATGATAAATAAAAATTTGTTATTAAAAAGAATTAAATAATTAAAATTTCTATGTAAAAAAAAAACAGATTGAAACCATAAATAAAATGAAACAACTTAAAACTTTTCCGTAGGCAACCAAAAAAACAAAAATCAAATAACTTTCAAATGCAATGTTTATTACTAAAAAACTACTAATGCTTGGTACATTTCGTATCACAATTAATATGACTAATTATAAAATAGAGAGAGAAATAAATAATAAATAGAAACACGCTACGCAAGTGAAAGCAAAACTAAACTAAACTAAACAAAGCAAACAAAAAAAAAATCGGGTAACTTGTTGAGAATTAAATGAAGCTGTCATCCAAAGGGGATAACACTAAAGGTATTTGGCACATCCTAACATCGCTCTCTTTCCTTTGTTTTCCCTTTGCTTTCCCGAAGTCCATATAGTCATTACTTCGAATCGGGAAGGATGGACTTTTTCGTTTCGTGTTCGTTGCCCGCTTCGGCCGATATATCCTTGTCGGAATTCCTGTAATAACCCGAATAGGCCAGACTCTGACTGGGGTTGTCCTTAAAGGCGAATCCTTTGGCGCCGCCCCCGAATTGCGGATAGTCACCGGCATAATCGTTGTGCTCGGCGTACGCGGATTGCGGTTCGCGGAAATGCGGTCTGAAACCGATGCCGGCTGGCGTATACTGGGGTCCATAGTATCCCTGCTGATATCCTCCGAAAGCGGACTGGAAATCGGGCTTGCAAAGTTTAAAGTAGGCGATCGCGCCCGGCACGATAATTGCCAAGAAGCCGAGGAACTTTTTGAATGAGGCCAGGCCGAGGATCAAAGGCAGGAACAACAATAATTTCAACTTGAAGATTTTCAGGACGAGCAGCAGCGGAATAAAGAGCTTCTTTAATTGTTTTCGATCTGAAATCGAGCGCCAGTTGTTTAATAAGGCATTTTCGTTTGAATTTAATTTGGGGGATTTATTCTTTTCCAGGGGGTATTTTTTAATTATTTTGATTGCTTGATTAATTTTTTCATGAAATTCTAAAATTAGTTTTTGTTATCCTTTTTTACTTTGTAATGAAATAATAAAAAATATAATTTTCAGTTTAGTAAGGAAATGTAATAAAAATGGAAAATGCAATCAAAATCCTTAAATAAATATCCAAAAAAAAAAAGAATAAATTTCTGAAAGTAAAAATAAATCTTACTGAAAATCGTATCCCTTTTGTCCTCGATGATATCGATCTCGTCAGCAATTTCGTCTACGAATCTAGGCGAATATCTGCCCTGCTCCGTCACATCGTTGTCAACTGAAATCTCCAAAGCTGTTGATTTCATAAAGCGCTCCACCTAAAAATCAATTATTAAATTTCAATTTTAAATTTTGAATTTATACTTTTCTAAGGACGAATTTAACAAGCTGGTCCCACTCGGGTTCATCCAGTCGCGGTTTTTCGGAAAATTCAAACGGTTCATGCATAACCATCCGCAGTTGCGTGTCGGGCATCCTCAGGATGCGAGCATTCTCCGTCAACTGATACGAGTCCTATTGAAAAATACATTAGATATCATAAAAGTACACTTTGTTTGCGAAAACTCGAAGCTTGGAACGCGTTATTAATACGGCAGGACGGTAGACGATTGGCGAATCGATATGTCACACTTTACGCGATGATTTATGGCCTTACCTTGGTGGAGAAGAACTCGTCGAACGTCCCCAATGCTCGCGATTTGAAACATTCGGCTAGGTCTCCGTTCAAACAGGCGGCATTCGCTTGTGATAAATATGGATCGGTTTCCGGACCCGTCCCCAGGCCGATCCAATCCAACAAGTTTCTTCCTTTAAGAATTTTTTTTTTTTTTTTAGGTTTTTTTTTCTGTGATGTAATATTTTTTTATGCGGAATTTTTAATATAAATTTTTGATTTTGTTATTAAAAGCGAATTTTTTATTTTATTTTAAAGTTTAAATGCTTAGGATTTTTTCTAATTAATGATTTAATAGTTTTATTCATTTTAATTTAATGTATTTTTTCATATAATTAGACAGTTATTTAATTAATCATACGTTACATTGAATTATTGGAAATCATTTAAAAAAAATTAAACTAATTTTTTTGTTCCTTTTGGGAAAATATCTAATTTTGCAAACAACTATAAAAAAAACGTCATTTTTTAAGTTTTTCTCTAAATAAAATAAATTTAGAGTAAATTAATCAATATTTAAAATTATAATAATTTATTTTTAAACCTTTTTATTAAAAAATAAACCTGTTATATCGGAATAAAATAAATCAATTCTATCTGATGAATTTTTTTTTACTTTTTTTCTAAATTTAATTAAAATAATTAAAGTTTAGATAATTAATAATGATTTGAAAATTTCTTATCCCTTTAGAAATAAAATCTGTTTTCATTAAATTCAGTAATTAAATTAATAAAACCTCAAATGAAAACTTTTGAAATGAGTCTTGAAATAAAGAATTTAATATTTAATACAAAAAATATATAAATTTAAATTGCGTTATTTACTAAACAAGAATAAATCATTTAATTCAAAATGATAAATTGTAAAAGTAAAATAATGAAAGCTTCAATGGTTCTATTAATGATAATGATTCCTGAAATGAGAGTCCTTTTTAAATGAAATCTGTTTTTATCAATTGTTAAAAAAAAACACTTTTTAAGTTGTTAAAAAATATATAAATAATAAATAAATAAATAAAAAAAACTTAAATTCGAAAATTGAAATATTTGTTTAATTTGTTAAATCAAGAAAGAGTTGTCAGAGGAATATTATCAAATACTAACTTTAAAATTACCAAAGATATTATTCTGATTTAAATTAAATAACAAAAATAAATATATTGTAAATCTTAAAGCATATTCATTTGATTATCATCATTGTGATAAACGTAATTGAGAATGTATGAGCATCTAGGTCACAAATGATGTTTCTCTTCATAAAGCAACATGCAAATTTAATTTTCTATTATTCTAAAGCACTAAGAACCACTTTTGTTATCTTTAGTTACAAATCATTTCATAAATAAATCATTCCACATTCAAGCAATTCACCAAAAGCACAAATTCCAACAACCAACAAAACTTGTTAAAACTTAAAAAGTTGTCGCTTTTTATTTGTTTATATCTATCTTATTTCTTATATCATGCAAATGAAAACAAATTTCATAATACGAACCACGGAAAAGTTTTTAATTTACCTTGTCTTCCCTCCTGGCTAACCACTGAGGAAACATCAGAGGTCGCCACCATTACCACAAAAGACGAAACGAAGACGAAACGAAACATGTTGTACAGATACAAAACACCGAATAATACGCTATGTGTTTCAAGTAACTTGATGTACGTGCACTTGAACACGACAAATCCGATGAACGGTTTATGTAATAAGACGCCGCACGAGGAATGTCTTGAGCTGTAGGTCAGCTAACTGTATAAGCACTACGTCAGACGGGGTACCTTCTTCTTCTTCTTCTTCTGCTGCTGCTGCTTTTGCTTCTTCGGTAAGTGCAGTTGATTCTATTCGAGAAATGGCTCGAATTCGAATGAACCAACTGCACAATTACCACGGCTTTATACTCGGGGATGGATTGTTTTATTACTCGGGGTTATTCCCAATTAAGTAACTATACTTGTAAGCAGCAGTTACGATATATTGTTTGCTTTTGAAAATGGGCATTGCCCATTGAAGTGAAAGCCGCGGTACTAAAAGTAGCGACTACTGAGTTCATCGCTCTGTACGAAAACGATTTGCATTGTCTTTAAGGAATTATGTTGCATAAATAAATGCTACAGCCGAAAAATTTGGTTTTCCAATTGCAAAACATTTCATCGCGCGCCTTTACAGATGAAATCCAGCTGGTGAAAGTTGGAAAGTAGATCCTGTTTCGAATAACGTAACAAATAGTATTTTGCCGGGGAAAACCTTTTACAATATATAGTATACGCTGGTTACATAAGCGAGTCTTCCGAGAGTCACTCAGAAGTGCTGTATTTTTTAATAATTAGCATAATATTTGCTACATACCTGAAGGAATTCCGAATCGGCAGATGTGCGGTACAAGCAAAAGCTTTCAGAAAGAACAACCGAATTGAATGGTTCGCTTATATTTAAATAAAAACAATTAAGTAATAAATAAATAAATAATAATTGTTCTAATTTAACAAATAAATTAAGGATTAAAATTAATAAGTTATAGTTAGTAGTAATAAATAATAAATTAATTAATTTACTAATTGCATAAGCAGCCCTGCTTTATTTTGGCGGAAACCCTTGAGGCTGGATGTGCAAGAAATAAATAAGATTAAAAGTGGAAATGTGAAAATTGTACCCAAAATTTTGTTAATATCAGTTGGAAAAGTTTCTCGTGGAGTGTCGATAGCAAATTGCGTTACGTCAAATGCTCATTAGAATCTATTGCAACTGCCTGGCTTGGACTAATTTATTGATATCGTTGAACGTGGTCAACATTGCTGGACTAGGTTGATTAGCCGATAGAGACGGGCATCCTTTGTGTGCCAGACACGCTTCGCCGTCCTGGCCATCCTTGGCGGCCTTCATGTATTTGAAGAACCTCAGGATCTCCGGATTGTCCGATGAGGGTTTACGCAATTCATTAAGTTCCCTATAATTGGAAAATAAATATAACATTTTGTTTTATCAAAATAAATAAAAAATAAGAAATAAATAAATAAAATGAAAATAAATCAGTAAATAAAAACAATTTCTTCATTAAATAAGCAAGAAAAAAAAAAGGCAAATAAACAAGCTGAAATTACCAAGGTAAATTACTAAAAGGGATGAATCGAAAGCGGAACAGGAAATAAAATATCCTATATATTGGAATATAATAGGAAAAAGTCGTCTTTCATATTCTCCGTTTTCATAGTATCGTTTGAGCTATAATAAAATACTTGGCAAACAAACCCCTTGAATTTTCCCTCCAGCTTTCCCTTTCCCACCCCTTTCTTCGTATTATTAGTTGACAAAAGTACTGACTAAGGACTCGGGCTAGAATATAATAGTTTTAGGAATCCCGATGGGAAATAAATACAATAAAATGTGTTTTGTATTTGATAGCTATGCGTTTAATCAAGTGGCGGAAATTTGCAATGCAAAAAATACTTGTTTACCAACCCTTGTCGGGTTTATGACCTTAGGGCTGGATTCGCTTCTCTTGTAAGTTTCTGATGTAACCGGAAGGGGATGAATTTACTTCCAACTAATATCTAATTTCTTTGTATTACAAAGTTTCGTTATTTATGCATTTATTGTTTTTGATTTTAGTTTACTAGATAGAGAATTTATAATGCAGTGATTAAATTTCGAATTAAAGTTCGAAAGAGAAATGATTTCCTTCTGTGTTTTAATTTAGTCATAAATGATGAAAGGGAACTTTTTTATTACTTTTATTATTAGTATTTTAAATTAAAAATCTGCAGAAAATATTTTATAATGGAAATTTCATTGCAAGTATTTTCCTTTATTTTATGAAGTCTATTTTTTATCAACTAACGTCTAAAATTGCTTTTAAATTACTTTGTAATAAAGTTTTTAAATTTATCTTCTTTGTATTTAGAGAAACTATGACAATTGCAATTTTCAATTTTCCAGAAAGTTATTTGGTTTTTTACTCATTAATTTATTGTTTATTAAACTTTTTATAAATTGTTTTACTGTTCATTTTTTTAATTATAAATAAATTGATTGACTTTCTTATTCGTTTCTATATTTTTTTATTGAAAAATTTTACTTATTAAGTTATTTTATGATTTCTCAATTAAAAATAATTTCTGTTCTTTTATTTTTTTTTTATCTTTTTCTTATTTATAATTGAAATAACTTCTAAAGAGTTTTTAAATTAAATAATTTAATTTATTTTGAGAGTAAAAATATTGTACTAGTTTCCTAATAACAAAAATTTATTTTTTAAGTGTCAAAGAAAACTTCTTTTGAATTAAATAAAGAAATAATTTGTTTCTCCCAATTCTGTTATACGAAGTTAAGGGTGCTTTTATTAAGAAAATTTAATTTACCTTTTAAGGTGTTTTTTTTAAAGTAAGCAAATGTGTTTCCAAGTTTCCTCTGGAATTTTATTTTAAGAGAACCTTTTTTGCCAAAACTGTTTTATTAACAAACAAAAAAAAAATCAAAGAATTTAATGTAGTTTTTTTATTAATTATTTAAAAGCTTTAAATAAATAAATAAATTTTTAAGTTTTGTAAAAATTAGAAAAGTCGTCTATGTTTTTTAATTTAATATAAAAACCGATGAAATTGAAAAAAAAAATGTGAAATTAAAAATATTATATTAAAAAAAAAAAAAGATATTTAAAGAGCTTTTAAGGAAGCTAATGCTTTTAAAGACTTTTTTAGGAATTTACTTTAAGTGAACCTTCTTTTGGAAAATCTGTTTTATTAATTACAAAAATAAATTTAAAGAGTTAAAAATAGTTTTTGTTTGCTAACCATTTTGCAGCTTTATAAGGTTTTGTAAATTATATAGTTTTGTAAAAATAAGAAAAATCGCCTCTATTTTTAATTTAATATAAAAACCGTTGGAATTGAACAAAATAAAAATGTGAAATTTGTAACATTAAATTAAAAATTAAAAAAAGAGAAATATATTCAAAGAACTTTTTAAGGAAGCAAAAGCTTTCCAAAATTTTCCTGAGAAATTTTATTTTAAATGAACCTTCTTTTGCCAAATATATGTTATAAAAAAGTAATTTTTTTAAATTTTTTTTAATTCATTGTCTTTTAGCTTTATAAATTTGTAAATTTTGTATTGACAAAAATATTTTTTTTAAATAATTCAAAAAAATTGATTTGAAAATTTTTAAACACGAAATCAAAACTATTTTTCACTCTGTCATTTATTATTAAATAACTTTTAAATATTTTTATTTTCAAGCAGTTTTTCCAATTATTCTGTGCAAATATTATCCCCTTATAAAAGCTGTTAATATTTCAAAATAATTCCCCTTTAAATAAACGGTTAATAGAACCTTGTAGATGTAGGACATAAAAGTCCGATAGGAATTCGCTCCTATAACACAACATATCAGATGTACATGTGTGTACATGTAAAGTGCAAAATGCAACTCGATCTTCCCTTATCCGGAGGCAGCAATAACCCTCTAACTGCCACACATATGCAGCAAAGTGGAAGAGACTAATGCAATTTCCCACTTGCACTTAAGCAACGACGATATCGAACTTATCGCGCAAATACGGCACCGCAGAACCACGCAGAAATACACCGCAGATTGTGCTCTTCAAACGGCCGTTTAACATCTGTAGCACTTGTGTGCAAACACTTGCACACTTTGTGCCATTGCACCACCACTTCAAGGGTCTTACAAGAGCAACCCCAAAATCATTCATCTTATTTACCGATATATCAGCAGCCGCTTCCGCTTGCTTGCCAGCATACATTGCATTTTATTTCTTTTTTTCTTTTTTACTTTTTGCTTTCGTTTTGGTGTTGCATAGTATATATCTTGTTGGTTGGGTGTACCCTAAGTGAATTACCTGCTCAGCTGAGCCGAGATTAGATTACTGTAGGGTGCATATTTGGCAGGATTGGCGTACATCATGCAGACTAGTTTCTCGCGGCATCGCTCTGTGCCTGGCATCTTCGCATTTCCTAAGCCCAACTGGTGGAACACGGCATCCAGACGCGATAGCAATGGACTGTAGAACGGGTCGTAACTTGTCAGCAGCATCGATGACGACGGGATTTTGTGGAATACTTTGAAGTCCGTTTTTCTATTCGGCTGTCGCATGTAGTAATTGTCTGATAATTTGTTGTGATTGCCCACGAATCCAAATCTAAAAACCATTTTTATTTTATTAGCTTATTTTAACTTTTTTTTTTCTTTCTTTCTTTTTTTGCAAAATGGATTAGTACTTTAAGATTTATGCAAAATATTTAAATTTAAAGTTATTAAATTGAAATGCCATAAGCAAAAATGAGGGCATTGTGTGAAATTCATGGCGCGGTCCATAAAATGAACTGAATTTCTAATAATATCGCATAAGTTCTGTTATTCAGTCTATTTAAGCGTTTATAAGTGCTTTTAAATCCGTGTGTGATATATCAAAATGATTCAGAAATAACTTTAAAATCTTTGTAATTTATTGTGAGACGAGAAACGATTAATTTATTGCTCTTAAAGCTTCAGATTCCGGGAGATGATATATGAAGTTTAAGTTCTTTTCTTTATTATTGTCCCATTTTTTAATATGGAATTAAAGAGAAAATTAATAATTAAGGAAAATTTTAATAACATAAAAAATGTCTGAAATTATGTTTTATTATGAAATAGTTTTTAGCTTTTATTTTTAAATGTGTTTAACTCTTTAATAAGCTAAAAACATCAATTTAGAAACGGTTTTTACTAGGTAATTTCCTAAAAATGGTTTTTATCTTATAATTTATTATTTTGTTTTTTTTTTATTAATTTTCATGATAGAGAAATTAATTTAAATCCTTTTTTTTTTACATATTTAAAATTCCTTTAACTTTTTAAAAAGCCAAAAACTTCAATTTAGAAACGGTATCTTAATAATTTGTTATTATTTTGCTTCTTTCTTTCTTATTAATTTTTACTTTTTTCGTTGAAAAGAATAATTCAAATTTTAAAAATATTTTTAATTCAATGTTTTAGTAAATTATTTATTGTTTAAAATAATCAAATAAAGTTAAAATAGTTTTTTTTTTATTTAAAAACTAATCTAAACTTTAATATATTAATTTTGTTTCATTTATTTCAATTTTTTAAACAGGTTTATTGGTTTTTATTTCTAAAAAAATTTATTTTTCGATAAAAAAAAAAGTATATTCAGTCATAAACTAATTATCTTATAAAATTGGAAAATTTTTATTGCATTTAAATTTTAATCAAAGAAAATATTTCAGCGCCTTATTAAAACCTTACATATTCTTTTTTACTTCCTTTTATTGTTAAGATTTATTTATATTTTTCTTTGGAAAGTAAGTTTCACAAATATAAAAAGAAAGTCATTAAAAATCAAATTTGATTTTATTATTCCCCCAAAACTACCAATTATTTTAAATGCATAAAAGGGGTGAAAATCAAAATTTTTATAACTAAAAAAGGAAAAACAATTTCCTGTTGTTTCATAAAAATTCTAAAAACAAAAAAAAATGTAATTTAAAGCAAGAAAAAAAAAGTTACCTGTTCATAGCTTGCTGAGTGCTTTCAGTACCAGCAGTATTTAACGTGAAAGTACTCTCTGCCGGTTCATTATTGTACGCTCCTGTATCCTTGAATTCGAAGTCCTCCATATTGTTATTAGCATTAGCGGCCCCACCGAGTCCCGCACTGGTGCCGGACACCCCCGAGAACGTGGACAGTCCTTTTCCCACAATCTTGCCCAGACTTCCGAGCAACGATGGCAGAAACATGGCAATCAGCACCGACTTCACTAATTGGGCTCCGATGAAAAATGGCAGTAGCAGTTTTTTCAGTGCGAACGCCAGAAAACCCATCCCGAATCCAGCCAGAAACGAGCTTTTTCCCGTACCTATATAGATGCGAATGAAAAAAGAAAAAGCACATCGCTGTAATTACCCTCAATGATCATCAATTTGCCTTCTTTTATTGTTGCTTTCAAAACGAGCGTGCCATAATTGCGGTCATTATCGGTGACAATTTCATTTATTATTTCGCACAGCGAGAGAAATTTGACACCTCTTTGGTTGGAGAAGTAGAACGAATTAACGAAAGAGGGAAATTCAATTAGCACTACACTGGTGTTTGTTTTAATTACTAAATTACCGAGATTATTAGTAATTGCCGTTCCAGTGCTGAAGCTCATCTATGTATAAAATCGAGATTTCGAATTATTTGCGTGCGCTTTTGGTTTTAGTTTACAGCTATAGCCGATGCATGATGCTTCCGTGTGATTTTCTCTTTTCCATCCCGGTTTTGCACCGGTGGTGTGCAAAGTGAAAAATGCGCAATTTCTCTTCCGAATTACACGCTCAGGCGGTTTTAATATCGTTCTTAATGTGGCCTTTTACCTATTATTATCGTGCAATTAATAATCATTTCTGCGTGCGAAATATATTGTTATTAATTAGAGATTTCGGACGCTTTTAAGTGTGTGTGTGTGTGTGTGTGTGTGTGCAGAAACGCATAACCGGATGCGAATTTCGCAAATTTCATACGGATTACCGATGTAATTTGTAATTTGTGCTGAAATATTGCTCAAAATTTCATTACCCTTGTAAATTTTCCCCTAATCATACATCCTAACTGGCTTGATTAATTATCGATGCACTTGATTTGCAATTTTCGTTTCGGGATATAGTATACTATTATCTTATGTATCTTATGCTGGCTCCAGCTTTAGAGTCGGAGCTTTCAAAACCTATAGCGCTGTGTTGAATATTACGAACTCAGCATGTGACGACGTCTTTCTTATTTAATTCACGTCTTATTCGATTAACGAAGCGGTTACTGACTCGAAACTTCTGTAATGAACCAAATTGCAGATTCCTAATTGCATTCTGTTTTAAATATTTAATTATCTTTGCACTTTGCACACTGGATATTGTTTTTCTTTTTTCTTTTATTTATGTTAAAATTAAATATATTTTTTGTTGTTTTTTTTTTCAAGTAGCTAAAGAAATGTTTTTTTATTGTACAAATTTAAAAATTTTAATATTTCATTGTTTGATTTTAATTTAAAAAGCAAATTAGTACTATTCAAGAGATGGAATAAAAGTCATTTGCATTTAAGGTGATATAAAACGCAGTGGAAAATAAATCATATAAATTAATTAAAGTTTGTAATATGAAATAAATTAAATGTGTCTCATGAATTAAATAAATGTACCACATTTATGTTTAAATATGCAGTTTAAAGTCCAATTACAAGATTATAAACTGTTGCAATTTATTCATTTTAATTGCAGTTGTTAAACAAACAACGGATTTTGGTTCAGTGAATTTGATTAATAAAAATTGGTATCTGAAATTCAAATAATGAAAGGCAAAATTTTTTATCCGTTCAATATAAAAGTCAATTTTATGAACAAATTTTTAAAATTATCCACGAAATTTTTTTTTCACTTATTTTCATATAAAATTCCAACTATAAAGACTTTTTTATTCCCTGTAATACTAATTTCTCTTCATGTTTTATCTGTTATTTTGATTTTTTTTTTTAATTAAAAATAGGGAATAACTTAACAAAGAATTTATATCATTTAGAAAATATTTTATAGAATATTAAATTTCTCTATTTGAATCCTTTTAATTCAGAATGGAAATAATTATTTTATAATTTAATGCAATAACCCTTTTGCCTACTTTATTAATCTATAAATATTTTAAAATTGTCGTTGATTATTAAAAATAAAAAGTTTTCAGTAAAATAGCCATTATTTTATTTATAGATAAATATTATAGAATATTTAATATCTCTATTTTAATCATTTTAACTCAGAATGGCCGTATAATATTTATAATTAAAAACAACAACCCAGTTACTTACTTTATTAATCTATAAATGTCAAAATTATCGTGGTGTTTTAAAATTATAAAGTTATCATTAAAAAAAAAACATTTTCTTTACTCACAATTTTTAAATTTTCAAAAGAAATAATAATTACAAAAATCAAATTTATTAATTATTTTTCTGCTTTAAGTATGAAAAAAAGTTATCTAAATATAGATTTAATATCCAAAAGAAAAAAAAAATCATTCTTGAAACTAATTTTAAAATTTTAATCAAGACCGAAAATTGCAAGCGAGCAAATAAACTGAAAACTCACCATGCAAAAATCTCGCAGTTTGAGGTAGATTCAGAGAAACTACATGTCTACCACTGAAATCGTTCCATTTTTCATGAAAGTAATCTTCAAGAGAGCGTCCATTGCTTTTCCTATCAACAACGCACTTTTCATTTGCACCATCATGATGATCATTGGCCGACGAGTCCTTTTGTTGCAAATCCTTAGCATCTTTCGCTGTGGAATTAGGTCCTCCTGGGATGCTACCGACTGTAATATTGCTTATGCTGCTACTGTTGCTACCGCTGCTGCTGCTGCTGCTGTTGGGGGTGGCGGTGGCGGCAGTGGTAATTGCGAACGTGTTCAATTGACTATGTTCCACACGTTCGATGTCCACTCCAGGTATCAAACTGATAGTGTCCAGACTGAAAATTTTATCTACGTAACTGACCAGCTCTTTGTCCAGCGTGGACAGTTTTTCGTCATTGGCAATTAGGGGCTGGCAGTTGTGTCCATCCGCTGCTGCGGCCGTCGACAGCCCATTCGACGACCAGACGACCACCAAAACAATTAGTGCCGCGAGATCCCATTTGCGACGTTTCCATTGTTCCATTTTCGGGGACGTCAGCAAGCCATTATACGCTACACAGATACCTCTGCAAACACAAAAGTGCATTTTTGAATAACTATTTCAAACAACTTTAAGGGTACTGTGGGGGGCACATAAACCGAATACTGCATCGAATGCATAATGCACTTTTGAAATATTGATGCTTTTATGTCCGCAAAATAAATAATATTATAAATAGTTATTTCGCCGCAGTTTATGCATTATTTACTTTTAGGTGCATATTGTGTTTGCTTTGATGGTTTTGCCATTTTTGCTGTTTTTGCTGCACCGCTTTTGCAGTTGTTTCGTTTTCTGCTATTCTGTTCCGGTATAAATGTACCGGTTTACCAGGTGACCATTGGGAATTATATGGAAAAATTAAGTTTTTCTCATGTTTTTTTTTCTTTATATTTTTTTCCTAAAGATAAGTTACTAAGATAATATTCAATTTTGATTGAATACTTGATTCTTTTAGTATCTTTTAACATTTTTTCGAAGATCCTACTATTTTTAGTTTTTAATTTTTTATGCAATCCTTTAAAAAACGCAATTTTTGAATTTCGCGCCTTAATATTAGGAAATATTATAATGGTGAGCAGGAAAATGATAAAGTTTAATTTTCCATGGAAAAATTCTTCTCTATGGTCACCGGTGCAATTTCCGGTACATTATATTTATTATTAGTAATAATAAAAAATATTTTATAATATATAAAAGACTTGTCTCGTTCGATGAATGTAGTTTAAACCAAAGAAATATTAAATCCTACAGGATAGGCTGATCGAACGAAAATGCACCAACTTGCTACTTGTAAGCTTAATTAAATGACCTAGTAACAACTTGGTGCATTTTCGTTCGATCAGCCCATCCTGTAGGATTTAATATTTCTTTGGTTTATATTTTATAATATTGTAATCTTTCTCCATTAAATTTTATTAAAAAAACAAAATAAATTTGAATTAATAATGATTATTTTTTTAGTTCAAATAAAGCTATAAAAATTGAAAAAAATTTAAATAAAAAACTGCAATACAATAACTAGAAATTGCATTATTTGAAAAATTAGCATAAAATGCAGAAGATTCACCTCGCGAAGAAAAATAAAAAAAGAAGAAAACTAGAAGGAAATCAGACCCTTTTCCGTTGGCCCCAAACGACAATAAGTGCAAATATAAATATGAAATTTGGAAAATTGCAAGCTGAAAGGAAATCGAGTCGCGCATATAGAATTATAGAATATTTCCATCGAATTCACTTACTGGGTACTATACGCTACTATTTATTTTTGTGCACTCGAACAAGTAATACGAAAATACTGAAACCACTGAAACGCTGAAATAAATTGATTTACTTGTATAAACATACAGGAATGCCTTGAATGAAGATGCATTACTATATTTTCATTGATTCACTCTAATGCCGAAGTATTTTTCCCGCAAGAAATATAGCCGATATTGACGGTATCCTGTATATCAGCAATTGGAATAAATATTTGTAGTGCGTGCAGTTTCGCCGGGATGCCGTAGCGACTTCATTGCTTATTTCCACGCGAATCCTGCAGGCAAAAGCGGCGCCCGAATTGAGTTTCGCTCCGGCATTACATTTCCCCGTTATTGTTATAGGAGAAATCAGAGATAAACTATTTTATTTGTTATTGCCATTTTAATATAGCATTTATTTTATTTTTTGATGAAATTTTTTTTTTATTATTTTTTAGGGACTTTTAAGGATAATTTTATTATACTTTTAGGTTCTATTAAAAAAAAAACTAATAAAAAAGTAAACTATGAAAATGATTTAACACTTATCTAATTGACTTTTAACATTACATTTTACTATTTAAAAGCATTAAAAGAAATTCCTGCAACGCTTATTTAACAATCCTAGCAACTTATTCGAAGTCGTTAACAATGGAAATAAAATGGATGCTTAATAACAATAAATATACGACGTTACCATGTAGATGTAACAAATCGTGTGGCCCACTTGTACGGCGGAATTTGTTCTTTTGATGAGGAACGTGTGAAAAATCGCAATGATAATTACAACTGCCAATTTAACATAGTAAATCAATTAAAAAGCAACAATAGCCTCATCGTTTTATTGTACTTTAGGATTTTCCTGTCGCTGTATATTTCGTTCGCGAATTTTTTTTATACTTCTTTCAGCTATAAAATGATAAATGATCGCTTTCAGTATCGCATCCATTAATTAATTATAATAAAAACTCGTCGAGATTGTTAATAATAATTTTCATGCGATTTTATAACAATGAAAAGCATAATTATATTGGAGTATTATTTAAAAAGCAATATGTAAATTACGTGCAATTAATTATTTGAAAATAAAATGTAACGGTTTTCTTTTTTCGTTGTTGTTGAATTAATTTTAGATTTTAATCTTGATTTTTATTATTTCTACCTACACTTAAAGTTAATTATCGGTTTTATATTTTTACATATGTAGTTAGAAAGGATGGTAATATATTTTGTGGTTTTACATAAAAGATGCATTTAGCTCATACGCCATAAAGAAGAAAAGAGACCTTATTTGTGGCCGGTATAATAAAATAATGCTGTTTCTTTAGTTTTTTTTTTTATTTATTTATTTATCGGGTACTTTGTGTGTGAACTCGACATGTATTCCATATTCTTATATTACCTATTTAAAGTGAAGGTAGACACAATGAGCTTGTAAGATGGCTCGATAGATATAAAATGAGACATGCCATAAAAAGTTTGCAGACTTTTATGTTTTCTTTGATGTTTCGACTTTTTTTTCGCTGCAATTTTTATTCTTTTTTTTGATATTTTGAAATTTTTATGTTCAATAAAAGTTTTCGTTGAAGAAAATAATTAAAAACTTAATTTATATTTCATTGCAATTTTTTGTCAGTTTTTTTATTTTATTTTGCTAGATAATTTAGAAATTTTAGTTTTCAATAAAAGTTTTCTTAAAAAATAAAATAATGTAAATAAGTATATTGTTTATTTATTTTTCAACTGTTTAACAGTTACGCTATAATTCTTCTTTTGGTTCAGAATTTAAATCACGGAAATTTTCCACTATTTTACATTAACATTACTTTCTGATTTATTTATTTCCGCTTAGAATAAACAATTTTTTATTTTATTTTAATTAATAAAACAAATATGAAAACAAAAATTATTATCAAATATTCGTTAACCTATAAAAAAACAAATTAAAATTATTGCAATTAAGAAGAAAGTAAAAAATTGCATTGCTCTTTTTCTCAAGCAATTTAAATAATTAGTAAAATGCTTAGGCAAAGTAAAATTTCTAAAATTGATTACTTTTCATCTGTAGTAAACTAATTAGACAACATTTCCCCACACAAGTTTCCCTTTTCTAAAATAACAGGACCGTTTTAATGAAATAAATAATTACGGTGAAAATTTCATTCGACTCGTCCTAGAAATGCTACCTTCGGCTTAAGTAACATTCCTTAATCTTCTTATTCTTCAATTTACCTCGTATTCTTTTCCTTTGCGCTTCAATAATTAAAATATTAAACAAACAAGCTTGGGCTTCCTCAGCAAGTCTGAGTGGGCGGTACTAATGATGATTATGATGAAGATAATGATTATTATAATTATGATGATGACGATGAGACATGTGTAGTGTGTTTACTTAGGTGTACACTCGAAAGAGAAAAATTCCAAAGCTTTATTGACCGCTCCAGTTAATCGTCATGTGTGCGTACCACAAACCTGGTTATATAAGAACCAGTGTCGATGGTATACGAGCTAAAAGAAAGAATGCCTCAATGGAAAACTTCCCATTAAAAGTTTAGTTTTAAATGCCGATGGTATACTGACACTGCAATAAATATCGGGATTGTGATTTCTATTTTTTTTTCTTTGCTAGTTTTTAATTAATAATTTTTTTTTGAGAATTTGCTTAATAGTCTTTTTAGATGCTTGCTTTAATTTTGCAAAAGTATAGAAAAATTAACCCAAATTTTATGGGTTTTTATGTTGAAAAATTAAAAATACTTTTTGTTTAATTTAAATCATTATTTTCTTTTGATTTTTTTATTATTTATTGCTGGTTTTTATGTATTTTTTTATTGTCTGAATTTTTTTAAATGTCTACTTTAATTTTACAATAATATGAAAAAATAATAAGCTAAATTTTACTGATTTTTTAAATAAGTATTTTATTTTTATTTTTAACTTATTTTTTTAAATTGTCTTAACCCTCTTGTAGATTGTTTGAATTTTACAAAAGTATGAAAAAGTTAACAAAATTGTACTGCTTTTTTAGATAGTCAAATTAAAAATACTTTTTGCTTAATTTTAAACCTTCTTTTCTTTGGATTTGTGTTTTTTTAATATATTTAATAACAGTAAATTATTTCATTGTGGGATTTCATTTTTAAAGGCATTTTAAAGTGTGTTTTTCGTAGTTTTTAATTAATTTGTTAAATTGGTTTAATCAACTTACGTGTTGAAGCCTACATTAATTTTTCAAAAGTATAAAACAATTAAAATAAATTGTATTAATTTTTATGTCGTAAATCTAATAATACTTTTTGTTTAATTTTTTTTCTTTTGATTTGTGGTTTTTGTGTATTTATTAAAAGTAATAAAATTAAATTAGTTAACTGTTGTATTCTTTTTTCAAAGGCCTTTTAATGTCTATAAATGATCAACATATTTATTTAAATGATGGTTCAGATTCAGAATAAAATAAAAGTGGAAAATTCCAAGTTAATGATTTTAAAAACTTATGGAAAATTTTAAATTACTATGCGAATGCTCATAAATAAATAATTAAGTAATTAATTTAATTAAATTTTGTATTTTTGTAAACTTTTAAATAACTTTTTCGTGATTTTTAATACTAATTTTTAGCGTTCATTTTTTAAATTTAAAATTTTTGAAGTTTCTTCAAATTAGTTTCTTATTATTTTATAAAATTGTAATTATTCCTAATTATAATGAATGTCAAATAAATATTTCACCTTTCTTATTCTTAAGCAGCAAGAAATTTATTATAACAAAAAACAACTTATATTATTTTTAAATAAAAATAAATTAACAACAGTTAAATAATTTCATGATAATTAAACCTGTAAAGAGACAGAAGAACCAAAATAGAAAGAGAGATGATATAAAATAGAAATTCTGACTTATTAAGAGCAATTTTAAGCAGAAGGGAATAAAACGTAAACGGTTTAGAAATTAAGACGCCTCTCAAGTTCACGCTTCCTTTCGTCCGTTATTAATAATGCGAACTAAATTATATTCCTTCTTGCCACTGATGCGTACTGCAAGTATTTCATCATCAAAAGCAACTCAATGTATAATGTCTGAGAAGAGGATTTTCCGCGAATTATGAAAATTTATTCAAAACGTTAAAATTACGTATAGGAAAATTAAAGTTAACTTTGTTTTTCTTTCATTTCTGAAGTACTTTCTTATTAGGAAATAAACATTTTACTACTTATTAATCACTATGGTGGTATTTTTAATTAATTATCCATATAAATTCCTATTACAAATGGATTCAAAAATATTCTGAAACTAATATATTTTATAGCTTATGTTGCAAACTCTAAAGTTAGCAATAATTTTTATAAACAATGTGATTATTGTATAATAAAATAGTTGCTCTTGTTTTCCACAAATATGACATACATTTTGAATAATTGTAATATTGATGGTTTACTTTGATACTTCGATTATAATTTATTTGCTAATAATAAAGTTTGATATTTTATAGTTAAATTGTAGGAAATTACCGCTTTTGCAAGTTTCTTAGAAAAAAAAAAAAGTTACTGTTATAGCTGAGTTAATAAATTGCACTTTCAGTAATAATAAAATATAACTTATTGTAGGATTTTAATTGACCATATGGTTAATTTATGCAGTTTGCATATGGTTAGTGCATTTTTAGTACATTCCTTTCAAAGTAGAAAAAAAAAATTTGGCATATTAATAAATCATTCAATTAAAGAATTAAATAAAAGTGCTAAATGTTTATTGTTTATTTCATTTTTTTATGTTTTACTTTTATTTATGGCTAATTAACTCTTTTATGTATCATTAACATTAATATTTGCTTTTTTTAACCAACTTTAATCAAAATTTAGAATGCAAGTTTTCTAAAAAGTAATTAAAACTATTCAGTAATAAATTTAGAATGGATTTGCTATAATTTTCAATTATTTTCTCTTTTAGTAAAATTATTTAAAAAAAAATGTAACACTTTTTTACATGTAACATATTTTTCAATCGTTGGCGTTCCAAATAAATCACATTTGGCATTTTAAATATTTAATTTATCTACATTTAATTAGCAGTGAAAAAACAATAAATTTTATACGATCAATTAAAAATGCCAGAATAAAAGTAGTAATTAAACTTTGGAAAATAAAGTTTTGAAGGTAAAATCGCCGTAAACTTTTACAACTAACATTAAACAAAGTAATTATTTATAATAAACAGAAAGCAATTAGTTTGAAAAGAGAAAAAAAGTCAATTTAAGTGATTTGTCCACGTCGTAAGCGGAACCAATAAAAAAATAAACCGCATCTTATCATTTTAACGGGTCTTTCTTTAATTAATGTTATTATAAGCACCCACGCTTCATTAAAGAAAGTAAGTCAAACACACACATAATCATTATGATATACATTTTATATTATATTAGGTGCGGTGAAATAAAGAAGTTGGAAACTTTTATATTGCACCTGGCAGACGCTTTTAAACTAAAGCTGAATTTATTAGAAGGGCAACAAACAAAGTTATAGCGAAACTTAAAATCAAAGTTTAAATTAAGATGAGGTTCCTTCAAAAAGGAATAAGCTATCGCTTAATAATGAAGAAAATTGCTAAATGCTAATGCTGAAGCGAATTATCGATTGAGTTCAAAGAAAACGATCTGCATTTTGCAGCGGTGCGAAGGAAAAAGCGTGAAAATTAGACACCGGCAAATGAATGCGTAGTACCTGTGGAAGAGTAAAAAGCAATTACAACTAGCGCAGTCGGTTCAAGACTTTTAGCGAAGAGAAGAAGAAAAAAAAACTCTTTGGCGAATATAATGAGACATTTACGAGTCGTGATCGGCGGATATGTTCGAACTTTTTTCCATTTTGCTGATGGCCAATGCCTTCGACGAGAAATGTGGAATCAGGTTAATACTCGAGCTACCTTTTTCCTCTCTTAACTCTCAAGATTATTATCGCTGCATTATGTGCAACAGCATAATTGCATTGCGTAAAATGTGTAACCGCGATCTTTCCTTGTATAATGTTACCAACGCAAATAACTTATAACGGATTCAAAAAACAAAAATTGTTGTTAAATATATATAAAAAAAAAACTTACATTGGAATAGATAAAATAATTAACAATAATAATCCCCAGGATTTCCAAAATTAAAGATGCAAATAAATAAATAAAAAACTGTTTAACACTGTTCGATTAGCAAACACCGAGCGATCATTTTTCGCAGCAGGAAGTGCTCGTTGGTCGGTTCGTAGGAAGCACGTGCACTTGACGGAATGAAGAAGTTTGAGGAGCAATATTCGAAGTGTGGTCTTGTTACCGATGGTCTCGGCTCCGTCGATGGCTGGGGAAACCAGGCCAGCAGGTCATTCGACCGCAACGAAGAAGCTGCCCACCAGACGCACTCGATGGGTCCCTCGTTGTCCTTTCGAAGACACTGTTCCTCGCGGGTACTCCGTTCGTAGTTTTCATCGGTGACAATTTATCACCTTTTGCGCGTCATCGTTGCTGCTAAATTGTTTTTTTGTTTCGTCTCTTCTGTTTCGGTCGTTCGCAGCATTTTTCGCATATTTTTGGCTTCTCGTTCTTGGCTGGTACATTCAATATTCATGGAAATGTTGCCGTTGTTTGCTGGATGCGCCATTTTATAGTTCCTTGGAGCAGAACATGGTCATCTATTTTTTTTTTTATTCTTTTTTTTTTCGTTTCGTTTGCTGGCATTCGGTTTGCCTTTTTCTGTTGCTTTTAGTTTAGGATTAAACGGACGGTAAACTGAAAAGTGACCGCAAAGTGGACACTTTTAACAACTATGCGCTTATTGTTTTTTATTGGTTTACTAAAAAGGTGCGCTTTTGCTCCTCGTAAAGACTGTTTAGTTTATTTTATTGTTCTAGTTCTGTTCTACGTTTAAAATATATTTTTTATTGTTTTATTTTTTGAAATTTTAAATCTTTTTTTTTATACATTTAAAAAAATTTGTTTTCTTGGTTATTGTTTTTTAGTAAATTGATGAATTTATTTTAAGCTCCTTTAAGCTCCAAAATTAACTGTTCTTTTTTCATTAATGACAATTATACAGGGCGTTCTTTCAAAGGCAGATTACAATTTTAATTTTTGCCAATTTAGTTTTTTTAGGACTTTAAAAATATATCTTTTTTATTTATATTTAAATAAAAAATTCTGATTTATAATTTAAAAAAAAATAATTAATTTTAAGTTTTTAAAAAACTTACTTTTTGTTTAAGTTTTTTTTTATTTTCAAATATTTTAAATTGCGTTCTCTCAAAGGAAGAACATAATTTTAATTTTTGCCATTTTGGTTGTCTAGGTTTTCTTACTTTAATCTTTAATATATCAGTGACTTCAAAAGTTAATGCAAGTTTTGATTTATAGTAATAAAAACAAAATAATAAATTAATATTACTAATAATTATTAAAAATTATAAAATTAATTTAGCATACTAAGTGTATCTTTTGTTTCTTATTTTTTCCAAACTTGTCGAGTTAATTAATGCTAATTTAAGCTAAAAAAGTGTGCTCTATCAGCTGAACTGACTAATTAATTTAAATTTTATCTCTATAAGTTTGTCTTTAACTTCTATTTTATTTTTATTTTTTGTTTTATTTTTTATTAAAAAAAAAGACCAAAAAGGTATATTAATTGCAGCATGCACTTTTATTGCAACATTAAAGCTAAGAAAAAAATTAAATAAATGAAATTATCATAATAAAAGAAAACTAAAAAAGCACGAAGATTCATTTTAAATTATTCTCATATGCAAATACACTTTGTGTGTTTTCACCTAAGTTTTAACAGTTAGCTGGACACAAATCGAGAGATCAGCTTTCCAAATTTGCGCCAGCACTCACGCACATTGCCACGAAACAAAAGAAAAATTATTATTTTCGGACACATACCGTATGAGTGGCCATCAAATGTTAAATTGATGCCGCTTTCTTTCGGCAATTTAAAGGCGGCCTATTGAATTTTATGCCTCGTCATAAAATATAAATTTTATTTATTATTTTATTGAGAGTATATTATCCTGAATATTATGCGATAATTTTAGATTCTTTTTTCTTTCTTTTCGTTCTTTTTGCTGCTGCTATTTTATGGCAAAAAAGCCACTTTGTTACATATTTATTGCTCCATTTAATTTGCGAACCATTATGCAGAAATAAAGTCGCCGTACGAAAAAGCAAAAATAGTAATAAAAACTATAGAAAATAAAGAAGTAACAGCTGATTACATTGATTTGGAATTTAAGGAGGTTGTCACGAAAAATTACAGCTTCTATAAGTGGAGCATCCGACGATGCGCTTAGCGTAATCGTAATGTTTAGTGCGAATTATTTCGTGTCATTGCAGTCAACTTTACGTTGCTGCATTCAATTGCCGGCCGCTTCGTTTATCGACGTTATTTTTTATGTTTTCTGTTAAATAACCACCTACGTACCTTTTTTTAACCGCTTCCGACTATTGTCTTAACTGTAAAAATTCATCCATTAAGTCATTATTTTTACGTCGTGTACATTTTCTGCTTATTAGCTAAAAACTAGTTTGACACTTTGCATATTATTTTTTGTTAAATTTTATCCAATTTTTTTATTTTATTTTTTAATTTTTTTAAATTATTTTCTAAGGATTTTGTGAAATAATTACAAAAATATCGATTTCTATATTTTTAATATTTATTATTAATCCTGTTCCAAATAACCCATTTTTGAATGAACGTTCTTTAAATAAAAATCTGGCCAAGATTATAACCATAAAAAGGCGATCACAATCTAAGAGCCACTTTTAGTATGTGGCTCTAAGGCTATAACTTATATCTAATATTATATCAAATGACTTAATTAGATATTTTAACAAAATTCCTCAAGAAATAACCATATTTCATCTTTTAACATAAATGTTGGTCAATTATCACTCAATCATTGAATTCAATGAATAAAAACCATTTATTATTACCTCTACAGAGCTAGTACTGAAAAGTATCTATTGATGTATTCCATTGACGGTTGACAAAAGAAGCAAAAAAACCATTAATCAATCATTTACATGAGGCTTTCTTAAAATTTCTTCCGTGACAAAAGAAACTCCTCTGCCATACGAATACAAAAACTAATACCACCAATTATTATGTAAAGAATCCCATTTGGAATTTACTCAGAAATGGTCTCGGCAGTCTCCACAATGGAGGAAAGTAGGTTGTTTACACAGAAAAAAAAAACGTTGGTCCAGTCATAGCATTAAGAGTCAGACCTTTCAGCAATTAATAAGTAATTTCTTATTTGTTGTTTTTTTTTTCTTCTTCTTAAAACCGCCGAGTGTTCCAAAAAGGAAGACATAAATATGATGAGTCTTGACACCCATTTTTACATTTTTTTGTTTATTAATTTTATAGTTATTGTCATTGTAATTCAGGAAAAGATGTCCGGTTATAATAAAAAGAAGAAGAAGAAAAAAAACAATAATAGTTTTAAAAAGTGGTCAGCGTTGGGTCAAGGACATTAGTAGGAAAGTAGAATCTTCAAGTAAGATCGTTAGGATTTCAACGAATTGGTGTTGGTTAATTGGAGAGGAATTAAACCGAAATTTAGAGTAGTTTCTAAAATTTCCAAACGCTGTTTGCTTAATATACTTTTGATACAGATATTTAATTTTTTTTTTTTGTATTATAAGCAGAGACATTTTTGTTTTTGTTTTTTTGGGTTACGTATTATAATGATTATAAAGTTTTAAATTAAAGACCTGAAGGTTGTATACCACAGAAGAAGCTTCTGTTAAATGAAGATGCATTAGTCAATTAGGACATGCAAAGACGTTGCAAGCCGACAAAGAGTTCTAAAGTGCAGTCGTAATTTTCAGGTGGATGGATCCCCGGGACTTCTTCGGATTTCCCCGCTGCATTCCATGGATTTGCTTTTGTTTTCGGCCATTGGTAAGCTTTTTTCTCGTTTTTTTTTTTGTGTAATTTATTTTGAAGTTGAAAAATTGTTTTTTTTTGCATTGTCAGTATCAGTTATATTTTATTAGATTATAATTAATCTAAGCTTAATTTATAATTTTGAATTCAAAAACTGGATTTTCGTTAAAGGAATTAAGGAATTTAAAAAAATTTAATTAAACTAATGGAAAATAGATCTTAAAAATTTAAATTCGTGGAATAAAACTCATAAAAAATTTATTTGAACTTTTCTATAGTAGTTGAAATGTGATTACCAAGCAGATAAAGACTAAAAATTTGAGAACCAGTTGGTGGAATGCAGTAAAATTTTCAGAATTTCTTTCCTAATGAAAGGAAAAAGTTCTTTAAAAGCTTATTTGTTTCGTGGCGCTTTTATCCTCTGTCCGAATCATTAAATTAAATCCGTAATTTTGAAACTGCCGAAAAAACTTTAAGCTAATATCAATAATTCATTATATCGAAATCATCCAAAATACAGTTTATTATGAAAATTGAGGCATAGATTAAAATTAGTTTGTTACTTTGATTTAAAACTTTTGTAAAGCTTTTGTTTTATTTTTATTTTTTAAATTTAAATTGCTCTTTTAAAAATGCCAAGTTAAAATAAAATCATTGAGCATATAAATTACCAATTTAAATGCAAATGATTTGTTGTTTTTTAAAATAAACCTTCCTTTGAATATACCACTAGGTAGTTACTACTGTTTGAAACTAAATTAGTAAATTATAACGAAAAAAAAAAAAGTAGAAAGTCGTTACAATGTAATAAATAAACTGAACCATCGCAAAATCATAAAGCAGCCTTTGGGTCCGAGTGTGCTAATTAGCCATTATTGTAGGTGAGGTGAGCAAATATTTATCGTACTTCAGCAAAAGGATATTCTTTGGTATAAATAATTGAATAGCTAAAGGTACGCAAAGCAGTTTTACTGATGGCTATACAAATTAGCGATGGTTTTGATAAATGTTTGCCGGTGCGACTCCATGTACAAGTTAAATTTATGCGTGTGGATGTGCGTGGCTTGTCAGCTATGACTGTAAATGCAAACGCATTTCTGTAATCTGGACTTGTTTGGAACATATTATGTATTTTACAGTTTTGTGCCACTGACCTTTTAATACATAAAGTACTTTTACCGAACACGCAAAATGTATCTATAGGATTGCAACAAGCACGAAGAGGAGACATCGGAAACAAGTTTTTGATTTTTGATTAAAAAAAGTTACCAAAAATTAAAAATTTCTTTTATTCAATTTAAAAAAATAACTATTTTACTGATAAAATGTCCTTTTTTTAATATTTGAAGTTTAAAAGTTTTTTTTTTAATATTTATTCTTTTGATAATTTAATAGTTGAATCTTTAAAAATCAACGAAAATTTGTGTTTTTATTTTGTTTAAAGTAAATTTATCGCAAAGTAAAGTTTATGTAACGTTATTTAATATGTAATACGCATCCTGTGAAACTTATACAAGCCAAGATGACAATAAGGAAGACTTGTCCATTAATATTCATGAAGTTTCGAAATATTTCACTAAAGACTGTCATTTGTATCTTTTGTATCTGAGCATTAAATTTTACAATATTAAAATTAACAATGTAATTATTATTTGCTTATTGCCGACACCTACGTTATGAATTTCATGCGTCCTTTTTCTGTTTACTACTTTTAAATTGTATTTTTACAATGGATAATTGCAAAACGATCCTTTGAATAATAATCAACAAAAAGTCCGCATGAATTAAACAATGCAATAAATGAATATTCATCATAAATTTTAACCAAATCTGATTGGAAGTAAACGCGAAAATAATTGCGATTAATATTAAAATTTGTTCGGCAAATATCGAGCGGGAAAATTGATGAAAAATTCCTCACATATAAAGGAAATTGTAAACGTGTCTTTGCACAAACGAACATTTAATCAACGCGAACCGATAAGATTTATTATTGGGACTGCTGAAGAATTTAGAAACTTTTCACTTAAAATTTTAAAATTTTATTTTTTACTCTGTCTGCAAGGCGAATTGAAAACTTATTTTTATAAGATTCTCGACTCTCGCATTATTATTTTTAATTACTATAAAAAGAAATATATAAAAAAGCTTTTAATTTTTTATTACAGCACGAAGAACCTTAATGATGGCATAAATGAATGATGCGAATGATAATTTCGGAATTAATGGCAAATTTCTGTGGGTTTATTAAATTTAGCGAATTTGTCGTTTAATTGCATTTTTGATTACGTTCTTCGGGCTCGGGAATAGTTTTCATTATTTCCATATAGTGCATTCGCTTGTTTTTCAGCTGAATGCGAATTTATTGCGGCGCAGGTGAGCAAAAAGAAATGCGAAAATTTTACGCATTACATGCACCATTAATTTAGATTAATGTTTCTTTTTTTCAAACTCTTTTTTTTTTAATTATAATTTTGGATTATTTTCTAATGATGAACTTTTTTATAGCATTTAATTTGTAATTGTAAATTAGTAATTAATTAAAAGTTAATAAGAAACATTCAATTAATTTGTAAAAATAAAAGTATTTTTAGTAAATAAAGTGCGTAAACAATATTAAAAATAAAAATAACGAAGGTTCTAACAAATGAAACGAATCGTTTCATCCAAACAATTTCTAATAAAGCTTGTTGATCGGCAAACAAACAGAGCAAACAGGGAAGGAAAAATCAAGGCTTAATTAAAACGATGTCAAATATCGGTCACACTTTCGTTCTCTACGCAATTGCTCTCTGCTCAGGGATGTTTTCCGTTAAATATATATATATATATCCAAACAATGTGGGAAAATTGGAAAATGCCGCCAACATTTCTCCCCCTAGTTTTCCTCTTTTCCTAACGGGCAATGTTCAAAACGGGACATTTATTTAAAAATAAAAATATAAAAAGTACAATTCACTAATAATTTTATTTGTTTATTTTTAAACCCTTAAATTAATTTAAAAAAATATTTATCAAATTAATTATGCTAAATAAACTTTAAAAGAATTGTTTTAAGGTACGAAGAAAAAAGTTAATGCTTTCCTGAGATACTTTCAAGTAACTTGAATTGAAGCAACAGCAAATACCAATCTGGCATCATTATTTTCGATGCAGTTTTCCGGATTTAGGTTCGTAACGTTGGTTTGATCCTTATCTCCTGCAGGATAGGATAATGCAATGGGTACTTATACAGGGATGAATCGAGCGCAAAGTAAACTCGATACTTGTAAATTATTCGTTGGAATAATGGATTAGCTTTTAATTAACTTTTTTCGCTTTTTTGTGCGGCATTCAAGTAAAAGTTTTCTTTGCTTTAAATAATTATTTAGCGCTTTTATTGTTTAATGTTTTCGAAATTGTTTTTGTTATTATAACAGTTTTTAATTTCATTTTGTTTTAAAATAAATTCCTTTTTAATTTTCATTATAAAAAAATAAAATAAAATTTATTAGAATTCTAAATGATTATTTTAGGGAATAATTATTTAAAAAATTGGTATTTTATTATTTTGAATGAATAGTTTTCTTTCTTTCTTTTTTTTTCTTTCTTGAATTAATAAAAATTTAAAGACTATTATTGATTTCCATTTAAATATCTGTTAATAATGAATGTAGTGTTGCCTATTCCGTTTTTTCAAGTCGTTATTTCCAATTTATTAATTTAACACTAAAATTGTGACATTAAAAATGTATTCATAAGCAGCAGCTCGTGGATAAAGACTTATTTTCAATATGATGAAGAATTGTAATGTTCTATTAACGAAGCATTGTGTAATTTTATGAAAAGTTTTGACAAAAATCCTCAGGCTTGTCGCATAAGTTGCCTATTGCGAAAATTCAAGATGAAAATCTTAATTTTCTTCCTTATTTTAATACTCCAGGCAACTAAAACAAGTTCTAGTTGTAAAATAAATGGGTTTTTATTATTAGTAATATTTTTTTGTTGGAAATTGTGCGTAGTTTAGACGCAATTTGTGAATTTCTGAAAAAAGTAAGCAAAATGACGTCATCATTTCCATCAACTTAACTGCAATAATATAAGTAATGTATATTAAAATTGCCATTTGTTGAATAAATAGGTGTATAAAGAAATTGCTTTGTGAAAAAAATTAGAAATTAAAAGAGAAATAGTCTACTTATTAGATGTTTCGAAACAAATTTCCGATTAAACGTGGTCAAAATGGCAAAAAAGCTTTATAATAAATTATTTAAACTTTTTCTTAATATAACTTCATTGAATATGGTTTATAAATATTTTAGAAAAGGGTATCAGTCGAAAATAGAAAAAAAAATAAACTCTAAAAATTCCATTTTATTATCGAAAAAAATTAGTCGAAAAAACGATTAACATTTTGTGATAAAATTATTCATTTAAATATAAAACAATTAATAAAATTGAAATAAATTACACAGTTGGTGAATGAAAAGCTGAAGCACCAGTAAATAAAATTCTGAATCACAAAAAAATTGTAATTTGGAATTCAGTCATGATTTTCACGATGAGTCTCTAAGAAATGAATATTTTTTATTTATTTAATAAATCAATATTCAGTAAATGCATAGTACCCAGTAAGTTTTCTATTTTTTTTTTTCAAAGAAAGAAATTCTGAAAATTAATAAAACATTAAATTTATTACTAAAAATGTAATAAATTAACCGTTAAATAACTCACAACGAAACTTTCTTCAATAAATTAAATCATTAATGTCACATGAAAACAAATAATTTATAATACCGATATATTAGAAGAAAGTACCTAATTTTAAAACCTCCTACTTTGTTAAAATCTATAAACATAAAATAAGAGTTTAAGTAACCATAAATGATAAAAGTAATATAACTTTGAAAAAAGTCATTTTAAATGGCAAAAAAATGTTCATTTTTTTATAAAGAATAATAAACAAATCCGGTTTACTTCTGATAAAAAATAAAAATAATAAAAAAAAAGTAAAGGAAAAAAAGGAGTCCTATTTATAAGATGTAATTCCTTTGTCGTCTTGACTTCACTTGGTGCAAAAGCCTTCATTGCGTTCACGTTTGGTTGAATTTACGATTTGTGTATATCGGAATGGAACAAATCTGTCGCAAAAAGAAACAATCACTGGGGCCCATAAATGTGTGTGTACTTACTGCGAAGTCGCAAAGAGTGGAAACTCTTGCTTTCCATCAGACATAATATCTATACATCTATATCGATTTACCAAATACACGCAGATGAAACTTTTTTCGCTCCTCTCTGTCTCTCTCTCTCTCTCTCTCGTTCTCCATCTGCTTTAAATTCATCCGAGAAATATTAGTTTTCTGTGTAGGTGCTATGCGGACTATGTAAAAGCGAGCAAGAAAATTCCCTCCCGAACGAAGACGCGCAAACGTTTTATCTCGAGTATACTTGACTATACTTTTAAGATATTCTTTTACCGCTTCCGCCTCTTTTTTTAACATTTTCTTCGCGGCTTCTTTTTCCTCGACTTGTTTTTTTTTTCGGTTCTTTGCGGAAGGCAAAGCCTTCTTACTCCAACATATGTTACTCAGATAACTTTAATGCTTTGTAAGTTATATAAAACGTGAAACTAATTTTTCATACCTGTCGAAAGGAAGATGTGCGTGCAAATGTTAACAGAAATAAATGGGAGAAGAGTGAAGAGTCGCAAGTACTCTCGGGATGAGTAAAAAATTGGGGGATGAATTTTATGAAGCCTATTGCTTAGGAATCACTTAATTTTCCCAATGTATTTTTTTTTGGTGATATTTTCGTATTTGAAATTCTTGGGGGCATTAAGTGGATTTTTATGAGCATATTTTGAATGTCTGAGAGACTATTAAAGGAAAATAAATATTCTATTTTTGATATTTTATTGCTAAAGTTCTGTAAAATTTTCATGAAAAAGTTCAAATATTTGTTTTTTTTTTGCTATAATAAAATGTAGTTAATAATAAAATTTATTTTTAAGAATTTAATAATTGCTTGAAATACTTAAAGAATTTTTTTTTTTAATTTGTTCGTTGTAAAGTTAATTTGGGAAAATTAAATAAAATTGATTTCTTCGCATTTTATTTAGGCGAAACATGTTTCAATTTTTTTTTTCTCGAATACCCTGTTGAATTTGTTCAGTTCAACAAATAATCTTCAAAATATATGAACATAAACTTTTTATTATTATTATTTAAATTATTTAATTACCTTTAATCTATAATGAGAAAGGTTTGATTTTTATTTTACTTTTACAAAATAATCCGGAAGTATGGCATACTTTCAAAAGTGTTGACATAATTTTTATTTTTTTAAACAAAATCTTCTTTATTCCAAAATGGAATGGAAATGTGAGAAGAAAATTGTGGATTTCTATTTAAAAAAACAAATTTGACGTCAATTTCCGGTATAAACGGAAGTGACCAGAATTGGAGACTACATTTGAAAATTTAGAATTTTATTAAGATAGCTATTGCTAAAAATCTTGAAATTTTATCTTTAACCGTTTTCCCGAAACAATTGGTTAAACTTTTAAAACAAATACCTAGGAGTTGTAGTTGGTAACCGGCGCCTTCACATTAATCTTTTTTTAATAACTTTTTATATTACATTTCAATGTAAAATAATTAATGCCTAATATTGATTATTTTATTTCTATAATTTACGTTTAATATTAAGTGTTTATATTTAAACCAAAAAAAATATATACAGGGTGGTCCATTAGTACGATCAAGTTAGTTTGTCTCTAAACTATTAATTTTTTTTGTAATTTTTCTTTGAGAATAATCTCAATATCGACAAAGACTACAATTCCAAATTATTTTTAATTATACAGGGCAATCCGTTATCAAAATATAAATCGAATTTATACTTTTTTTAAATGGATTGCCATATTTTTTAAAACATTATAATTACTAAATTATTATTTAACTGCTATTATTGAAAAACTTCAAAGATTTCCATAAAAGAAGGTAAAAAAATAATAATTTATGGATTTTTGCAATAAACTAATAAATTGTAAATGGCGTAATTTTTAAAATTATAATCCTATCAAATCATTGTTCTAATAAAAATATTTTCTTTGTATATAATTTCTTTTAAAATCGAATTTGAAATTTTGTTAAAATTTAAAACATTGTAGGTTCATTTGTGTAAATTATACTGAGGCATGGATTTTATTTGAAATAAAATAACTATTGAAATATTTAATTAGGCACAATATTTTTATAAATAAAAAAAAAATTATAAAAAAAAGTACTTACCTTTACCTGAACTGAAAAGTAATAATTCAATACCTGTAAAAACTGCAAGAAAAAAGGTAAAATTCGCTAAAAGAAAAAAAAAACGGGCAAATTTACAGTTAAAACCATTTATTCATGAACTTTAAAGTATATTTATGTACAAAACATTTACCAAAGAGGAAACCTTAAAACGCAAAACAACCGAAGCGTTTGCTCAAATAAGCATCCGGCCTTGCGAAACTGTGGACTCTTCAATTCCGCGAAACCCGCATTCGGCCAATTTACGTGCAGCAAACGACGCCTCCTTTCGCTGCACGCAAACCGTAATTCGTTTATAAGATTACCCCTTTGCCTGTTACCGAAAAAGGAAACAACACAACCCGAAACAGTTAGTATCGCCACATCTATCACATAATATTTAAACTATTTTTATATACAATATACGTATCACTTTGCTCCAGTATTTTTCTTTATCCATTAATTTAATTAAATTCATAATTTAATATTTCATTTTTTATTATTAATAAGTAAACAATAATTGAACCGCGAACCGCCACTGATCACAGCACTGGAAACCGTTCACACGTCGGTCTGTTGATTTGATGCACCGGGTCCTTTCTTCGCGGACCTGCCCTTGAGCTAGCACTTGGTCAAGAGGGACATTTCGGTGCTGCCCGTTGTGCCCGCATTGAAATCGGCGACCAGGTCGGGCCGCAAGTGCTGGTCCTTCGCGATCGGTTTCCTCAACGACGACCGCTTCGAACCCGCCGCCGATTCGATGCGTCGCGGCTTGATGCACATTATGTCCTGGAACTCCTTCCAGAAGTTGTCGTTCAGCCACCCGTAAAGCACGGGATTCCAGCAGGCCGAAGACATGCCCATCATGTGGCACACGGCATAAACGATCTTCATGGATTGCGAGCGGAAGTCGATGCACTTGCACGTGTCGGCAATCAGATTGAACAGATTCAGCGGCATCCAGCTGGTGAAGAATATGACGGAGATCGACACCAGCAGCATGTTGGTCCGTTGGAGGCGGCGGCCGCGCAGCTGTTGGCGCGAATTCTGGTAGTCGTCGTGGGCGACGAAGCCGGCGTTGAATCTGTGTCGCAACTTGTACAGGATGCGAATGTAGGCGGCCTGCAAAACGACAGAATTTTTGCCGATCTGAAAAGTTTGCTTTTGAGCGACGCTTATTGGGTTATATATCAACTTCTTTTAATTAAGTGTTGGAACTGAGTAATGGAATTAGCTTTTTCGCTTTCGAAAAGAAAAAACGTGCCGTTTGTGCAATTTACACTTCATAAACTATATTGTTTTCTCGCGTTCGCTAATTTGGTTATTGAATTTTCTTTTTCAGTGGAATTATTGCGCTAATTGAAACAAATTGTTTATCTTGAGCGTAATTGCTAATTGAGTTTATGAAAATGTTGTTGTTTTAACATCGAATACTCAAACATGGATGTTTTTCTTTCATTTATTTAAAGTTGTTTTCTTTTTCAAAGAGAAATTGTAAAAAAATATTTGTTTTTACGATGAATTTTTTTTTTATTTTATTTTCTAAAAAGTCCTTTCTTATCAAGGACTTTTAATTTTAAAAAATGTAATAAATGAAGCAAATAGAAGCATAAAAACATAAATTATGATAATGTACAAAGAAAATTACTTCAAAAACCAGTATAAATCATAAATATTAAAAATTTCAAGCCAATTAAAAACAATTAGAAACTTTAGTCCTTAAAATGCAAACGCCTGGCTTAAGGAGCACAAAAAAAATTTTCATTGGATATAAATTTAAAGAATGAATTATATTAAAAGTTTGCAACAGGCACTCTCCGAAGGCGAACCCCTGTATGTGTTATGAATTAAATTATTTTCCTCAAAGCACATACAAAATCTATAAGTCATTTTAGGGTCGATCATAAATATTCAGGACGGCAGCTTGATCTTTCTTTTCATGTGCAAACTGCGGTTCATGCTTTGAATATTTACGGAATTAACAAGTGGACTGTCCACTAAAAAGCTAATTAATCTTTCAACAACAGCACAAAACAGGCTTAAATTAATGGTATCAAAGGAAGCGTTATTAGTTTATGATTAAGTGCCTTCAATTAATATCCATTAAAAACAAAATAACAAATTTTTTTCAGTGAAAGAAAAATTCAATTACAAACACAAAAATATGAGCAATGTTAGGAATTTAATTTTTTTTATTGTTTATCTATAAATATGAAAAATGAAGGTTTTAAATAAATAAAATATAATGTTCGAGTAAATATTTAATAAACGGATTATTGAAAAACAAAAACGTAAAACTATTAATTAAAAAGTGCATCCAACTTTCCACTGGCAATTAAAAACTTTAATTAAACTCACCGAAACAATGATGATCGGCAGCGTATATTGAACGATGAAAGAGAATATAGAATAAACGTATCTGTCGAGTATTGGCGGCCAGTCTTCGAAGCAGTAGGTAATAACCACTTTGGTTTCGTTCAGATGGATTTCGCGATGGAAAACCTTTTTGTAAATGAACAGAGGTGATGCCAAGATTATGGCCAAAACCCAAATCGAAAAAAGGATAATTCCCGCTCCCATTAGTTGCAAGCTTCTTCTCGTCGGATATATTATAACCTGTGAACAAATGAAAATCAAAAGGACATAAAAATTGAAATTAAATGTATGAAAGAAATAAGAAATTGCAATGTATTCACTTTTATTTTTTTGTGTAAAAATTAATTAGTTTTTTCTGACAGATCGATTTCCATTTTGATTGATTCGTTTTTCTTGCTGTATAAGCTACACAGCTAGATGGCAACTTTATTTGCTATTTGTATTTTTTGCTCAATTTAACCCGAAGCTCAATAAATAGCTTCTTAGGTTGGCTCTTATACAGTTTAGTTGAAATCTTTTTCGCAGCAGTGAAGTAGGTAAAAAGAAAAGTATGAAAATTTTCTGCCCTTTTTTTGCTTTCCATTTAATTCAAAACTTTTTACCAAAGTTGTTTTAGTATTTTTCCTTTGAGGTTTTTAAAGTAAAGCAAAATTCAATTTATGAAATATTTTCTTATTTCGATTAAATTTTTAAAATATTTTTAATTGTTTATTTAAAAACATAAAAATGTATTTTAATTATTACAGTAATTCATTTACGAGTAATCTTAAAACAAATTCAACCCCAAAAACCCTAAATTTATCTATAATTTCACAATGGTATTATAATAATTAATTAACTAATATTATCCATTCGTTGATTTTATTAATAATAAATGAAATATGCCAATGGTGGGTTTACATATGTTTGCGAATAAACATGCAAACGAATAAACGCCTGATAATAACAAGCAGATGCCACATTATATAATGCCACATCGATGACACGGATGATCGAATTGCGTCCCTAACACGTGTGAACACCTGATGTAATATTATCTGACAACTTCCGCCCCCTGCCGCCGCCCCCCCATATGTCTACTGTCGCCGCCGTCGACCGGTTAAAATTGATGTGTTAACAATTAACTTATTAGCATACACGCCCCCGAGCGCTCCATTATTATTGTTGTTGTCGTCGCTGCAGAAATTGTTTGCATGCTACTGACAAGTTGAAATTTAATTTCGCTGCAAGTCTCGGTACTGTCTGCTTGTAACCAGTTATCTTTAGCCGTCCCTAATGAATTCGCTAATCAATGCAATATTAGGTAGATACTAATATCTGACTTAATGGCTCTAGATGCAAATTTATGTTAATTTCACTGGTGGACAATGTTTATGTCATATGAACTTTGCTATAATTGGACCAAAATGGGCACAATTTTAATAGCAGCTGATGTCTCCTGATTCCCGAATTATCCAGAAACATTCGTTTTTTTTTATCCAAGAAAAAAATATTTGGCATAGATTAAATTTTGATAATTAATTCCAAGAAAACTATTTGATATAGAAAACATTGTATAATCGTTCCTAATACATATTTTAAAATACTGCCTAAATAATTTATCTAATTTTCCATTTCCATTTTGATTTTTAAAGAAAATTTTTTTTTAATGGAAACCCTTGTATGATATCCGAAGAATAACCGATGTATCAATTTTTTTACTTGATATATTATTGCTTGATGGTCTCTGTATGTTCAAAATTTGAGAGAAGTTCTCTTGAGAAACAAAAAAAGTTAAAATTTTGATAACCAGTGATACCTTTGATTAATTAAATCAGCTTTTTAACCGTCTTAAAAAAATAACATATTGCAAAAAATGTGGTTGTTTAAAATTTTAAATGTTTTAAATTTAGAAAGGGAATGGAATTACGTACTTGGTATCTGTCTAAAGCGATGGCAATGATAGAAATCGTCGAGACGAAAGTGCTCATGGCTTGCAGCGTTCCGATTGATTTGCAGAGCAGCAGATTATCGCCTAGGGGGAAGAAAATAGTTAAGATTTCCATGAGGGTTAAGGGCATCGTGAATGTGCAGAGAAGCAGATCGGAAATGGCCAAGTTCACGATGAACATGTTACGCGGGGTGCGCATCGCCGGCTTGCGGACCACCGAAAGAATCTGCAACAATAATTCACTTCAAAGTTTTCTCGTTTTTTCTATTTATTTACTTTTTTGTTTCGGAACAAAAATTATTTGGAGTTATTTTTTGTTTTTCCATTTTCATACTTGATTACTTAATCTTTAAATTTTCAAGTAAAAAGTTGTAGAAAAATGATAAAAAATAAATTAAATTGAAAGCATTTTTTCCAATTGGAAAACTTTGGTTATTATTAAAATTTCGTCAGTGGAAATAAACATATAAAGTAAGTTTATATTATCAGGCCGGGGGCGGCAAAAAGCACAATCGAGAATTTCGAGGGAGAGGCACTTTTTATGATTATATATCTTATACATCTTAAACTGCTTTCGTCGCATATCCTTCTTCCTTATTATATGTATTATGTATTTTTTTGTGCGTGAAAATAAATCAGAACTTCTGCAATTCAACTTTTAACTTTGTCTACATACATAAAAAGAGAATTACTTCAGTCATTTTGTATCAAAAAAACATTGTTTTTTCTTTAAATTTTCTTTAAGTTTTCGTAAAATAAAATAAAATAATTTTAAAAAATTCTGTTGCAATATAAATGTTTAATTTTCGGAATTTTCTATTTAAATGAAAGTAATTAAATTTGTCTGGCTTATGACAAGTAATGCAGGAAAATAAGTTTCATACTTGATTTAAGATTGCTTATTATGCTGAGCTTAAAAGCAACAACAAAGCAGTTCTTTATCCTTCCTTGGTGCCTTTGAAAGGTTGTCTTCAGAAATTTTCTTCATCGAAATAAGAAGATAATTTTTCATTTTCATAAGACAAAATACAAAAGCCTTTTTTCAAGTTTAAGAAACTTTCTCTTTGTTAAATATTTAATGCTACCATCTTTTCCGAAACAATTAGCTATGGCGTTTTTTTGGCTTAATACAGAAAGCTTTTAGATTCTTTTTATTTCTATTAATTTATTAAAAGCTTTTTTTAATTTTAAGATTTTAACGTAATGTTTTTTTTTCTCTATAGATTTTTTTTTAAATGCGCAAAGTTTTACAAATATAGTAATCGTAAACAATGAATGTAAATATTTTAGGAAAACCAAGTAAAAAACATGTTTTAATTATATCTTAATCTAATAAATTCCGTGGGCTTTATAAAAATAAACGTTTAGGTTGCGTGTCTGTTTTATTTACACAAATGGATCTTGTTTGTTATCCTTTCATGAATATGTTAAAACCCGATTCGAGCAAATTATACTCTTATGCAGAGCCATCCTTTAAGCTTTCAGCTTACGTCATTCACTTTCTGAAGATTGATAAAATTATAATCTGCATTTTTCGACAATTTATTCGACTGTTAAATCCCCGATGCACTTAACGCTGCACAAACTCAATCAGAATGTAATTAAACTTTTTGAAGCGATTCAAATCATTTGCAATTTATTGCAATTTGCAAATTGGAAAAGACACACTACAGAAATAATAATAAATTCGAAAAATAGAAAAATAATAGTTATTTATATCGTTAAAAGATAAATAAACAATTCGAAAATAGCTATGCTTGTGTTTTATTCGTCAATAAAAGTTCAATAATATTTAAGGGTGCAAATAAACGCTGCATGCGGTGAATGCATTTACAGCTGCGCGTGCAATGCTACATAAAGAAAAACAGGAGCACTTTAGAGGAATCATCCTCTATACGTGCCCCCGGCGAAAATGCTACATTTCAATTTTCGCATCGCTTATAAACTTTATTGGATTTCCTTAGAGCTCTTTTTACGTATGCGCCACCCACTCTTCAAGAACATTATGCTTGCCGTTCATTCTTTTATATGGCCTATATGTAAGTCATGCATTTTGCAGCTGTTTACCTCTTTGTACGAATTGCATATTTTCCTTATTATATTTGCTTTTTTTGTCCGTTTCGTGTCACAGTAAAAATAATGCGACGAAGCGAAGAATGGAATACTGTAAATTCTTCCAGTGTCCCTTAGTTCCTTATTACTCTCTCTAACAACGCAACTATGGGAAACGCGGTTTTCCATTTTAAAAAATTTCTCTCATTTTTGAGATAATTATTTCTACGATGTAGATGTTGAGCTGCCATAATCTGCCGGCTCTTTATAGTTTTGTTTTGGGTTTTATTCTTGCAGTTTAGTTTGCTTTTAATTTAGTTATTGTTTGCCTTTTGCTTTCAGTTTTCTTCTTTTTTTTTTATAGATACGAAGTTTTTGTAACTATGTGGCTAACCTTTATCAGTTTTCGAGATATAAATTCTGTTTAAAAAAAAAATGTGTTGAATTTTGTACCCTACTAAAATCCGTTCTCAAAAATCAGAAAATTGTCCTAGTTATTGAATTATTAAAAAAAAATACTAATAATCGTCAATTTATTTGATAATTGGTTTATAAGAAAGCTATTTGACTAAGAATAAAAGTATTAATAATTTTGGTTAAGGGTTATCAGAAGGGAGTAAAATTCTGCCCATTTCAGTCAATGTAACCAAATTTTTATCTTTAAAACTGTAAAAATTGCCTATGTTCGGGTTGCGAAAGTGGTTACCCTGTATGCTCTTTAGTTGAATAAAATTTTAATTTTATTTAAAGTATTAAAATTATTGAACATTAGTAAACATTAAATTTTCAATAAATTCATATGTTATATTTGGTATTGTTTTTCATTAAATTCTTAATTTAATATTTTAATTAACTCAGCTTGTAATAAATAAACATCAGTATATTTATACATTTTACAAATTAATATTTCATTTAATTGAAAAACTAAATTTTCAATTATTTATGAGAGCTTAATTAAAAAAGTATGCAAATCATATTAAATTTAATTTCAAAAACACTGGTTTTAATAAACTGTATGTTACGTTAATAAACTATTTAATTCCCTATTTTATAGTGGAAATAAATCGGGGAACAATTCACTAAAATTGAAAAATAACGAATCGAGTAAATTCATTTACGACCTAAGTAGAAAATACCTACCACGAGTGCATTGCCGAGACTGCCAAGGATAATAATGATGCTGTAGAGCGCAATAAGGATCCCTGCAGTTGGCTGATCGACTCCGCGATTGTGGATGTATCGGTCGAAGGACTCCGGTGTCCATTCCGGGATGCTCTGATTTATCACCCTGTTGTACACGTCCGTTACGTTCAGTTTCGCACCGTCCAGCAATCCATTCGAATCCTTTTTCTCCTCCATCGCGGCCGAACAAAAGAAGAAGAGAAAAAAAAACTATCTCGACGACAACTATTTCTTCTTCTCAAATCATCTGAAGCTCGTTGCGGCGTTGCTTTTATCGAACATTATACGACCGGGAGGAAATGCCAACGTAATCCAATTAATTATTTATCTGTAACGAAAACACATTCAAAGTTTTATCTTTTTAAAGGGCAAGTCAGGAATTTCCTCTTTGCGCTTTTTTTTCAAAGTTTTTTTTTTGTATTTGTGTTCAATGCTATTTTATTTTCTGCAGTTTGTTGGTCCATTTATTAAATTTTAATTAATTTATTTATTTTAAAATAATTTAAGACGGAAAATAATATTATTAAAAGCGTATTTTTAGTAATACTTTGTTATAAATTTAGAAAAATAAAAAATGCAAGTAGTGTTTTCAATAACAAAACACTAAATTTGAACTGTTAAACTATTTTAAGTTATAAACAGTAGTTTTGCTATTATTAGTTCTTTTAGTTTACAAATTACAAAAGCGTGCATAAAGTATATTTACGTTGTACTAAAAATATAATAGTATTTCCTGGTTTAATTAAACAGAGCGTTATTAAATAATTATTGCAACAAAAGCTATAAAAATTTCCTTTTGTTTTGCACATAAAAGCCTTTTATTACAAGAATAAATGAAAATTGATTAATACTTTTCCTTTAAAATCCCCAAATTGTCATCTTTCTAAACATTTATTAGTCTTGACACAATAACAAAAAAAAAAGTCATCGTCATCACATTACATATTTTATTCAAACGCGAATATAACAAAAAAGAAGTGAATTTTCTATATGGAATTACTAGACAATGAAAAATGTTGCAACGACACAAAAAAGACAGGTGATTTAATTTAAATTTATGAGAATATTAAACGAGTGCGAGATAATGAAAAACAATTTCGCGCGCGCAAAAAGCAATTTTTATCGCGTTAGTTGGGAAATACGGTGAAGCATCGTTTCTTAACAGGTTTTTTAATATTTAAAAGTGTCCTTGTCGGAGGCCCTGAAGTGCGACTATAAATATACAAAAGCTCTCCGCCCTGGCGTTTTATTTTGCCGAGCCTCTCTCACTTTCGCTGGCCGCTTAATAAACGAAGAGTAATTTGATTGCCCGGCCGTCTCGCGATTCGCATTAGAAATTTAAGTCGAAAGCGCTGGCGAAGTGCCCTAAATGCGTATTTGTATTAATTAACCGAAACATGTCTGATGAATTAAGTTTTAGACATTTTAGTCAAATATAAACAAAATTATAAAGTAATTCATGGCCTTCCTGATCCACTTTTTTAAATAATTTTTTACAATTAAAAAAAATAACGGAAATAATTTTTTTATTCTAAAAAGTTTTTTATCAAATAAAATCAAAATTATTAAGAAGAAAAAAAAGGTATAAAGAAGAGTCGAACAGAAAATAAAATAAGAGCTCAGAAGCGAAGAAGCAATTGAAAGCAATAATGAATCTTTTAAGTTTCGAACGGCTTCGATGGCATCGGCCGAACACTTTATTACAACACTCTGTTTGCATTCGCGCATTCCGTTTTGTTCGTCGATTAAATATTTGCATTTTCGGCGAACAAACTGTACGCAAACATTAATTAGTTGCTTTGATGTTTTATAGATATATCGAATTGAAGTACCAATATATTTACTACATTTACGCGCCACTGCAAACAACCAGAACGCATTTATAGGAAAATGCAAAACACACATCCGATTCGATTCGATTCGATTCGATTTCGCTGCTTCTTCTTCTTCTTCGGGGAGACTCAAAGCAGATAGACAAAATATCCTCAAACAAAGCAGTTTCTCTCTATATATTTCTCTCTATTTGCGAGTCTGTATCACTTTGAAATGGAACTCCCGATGAAAGTCTGCTGCGAGCGTTAATGTTTGTCATAGTTATTTTTCAAGGATGTGAAGGCGCCGGTCAAACACTCGCTTTCTATACTATTACGTCCTTAACTTTATTCCGTCGCTCTTGTTATGGGTTCCTTAACCTTGGCCAATCCGATAACGGATTTTTATGAATGCAGGATAGCAGGATACGAATATATGTATATTTGTATAGCCGAGATAGTTCTTTGGCGAAGTGAACGTGAAGAGTATACTAGTTGAGTGCGGAGCTCGTCTAATTAAATTTGCTCGAAATTAGAAACGTAGTGTACTTTGTGTTTCGTCTCGAGAAAGCGTTTAACTTCTACATTTAAAAGCTCCGAGTTAATGCAAAAGAGAATTGCAATAATATTCTTATGTGTATTTGATGTCAAAAGTTTCTACCGGGGCACTTATTACTTCATTTCGTCTTTTTCTTTTTGGCCAATTACTCGATTCGGTTCTTATCTATTTTTATTTTTTTATATTTCTGTTGTTTTTGCTTTGTCTCCATTGTATTTGCTGGGTTTCTATTTTCTTCTTATTTATTATTTTATTTGCACTTTTAATTATATTCATAAATTAATTAATTTTATTATGATATTGCTTACTTTTTACAATGTTTCATTAAGGTTTATTCAAGCGTAGATTTTTTTTTTCTATTTTATTATTGTTTGCTTTATATGAAATTAAATTAATAGCAAGTATGATGCTCAATATCTTCCCATGAATAATTGAAGATTTAATTAACTTGTTTACTCGATATTTCACTAACTTTAGCGAAGTATTTTGAAGGTTATCAGGTTTTAAATAACAATTAATAATATTTTAATTTAAATTCGATATCATAGAGATTCTATTTTATACTTTTATACTATACACGATGATGTCGAAAAATGGATCACCTCTCGCATTTTTTTAATGTTCTAGCAGATTTTTTTGCAATTTTGTGCCAATTACGGTTTTACCGGAAATGACTCCAACTTTTGTTATTTAACTGGCTGTTTCCCTATTTATTTTAACTTTGTTTTTCAACTTGTTAATTATTTTTACTTTTTTTTTTTAATTCCATTGGTCATTTTTAATGACATGTTTTGTATCAATTTTTATTTTTTTAAACTGCCACATTAAATTAAATTAATTAAAAAAAATAATGGTTCTAGAAGATCGCTTCCTTAGATAATTTGAAATAATTGAAGCCGGTTCTTAGGATTCTTGAAGCATTTTTAAAAAGCAATTTTTGCATTAAAAAAATTAACGGAAAATTAAAGTAAAAACATATTTTATATTAAAAACAGTGCAAATATTCAAAAAAATTGACATCAGATAGGGATTTCTATTTTGAAATCCAAATTTTGGGTCATTTTCTTTAAAACCGGAAGTGGCAAAAAATTGTAATTTACGTAAATCGATCTGAAATTATGATTTATATAAACCTATATTATTTTTCTGTTATCCTATGAATCCTTTGCTTCCATAATTGCTATTTATTAATACAATATAATAGAAAAAAAATTAAAATTTCTGCAATTGTTTCTTTTTAAATAGTTCATTATCGAATTGATATTTTTTCTGGATTTTTTTTTAAGTTTTTTTTTGGAATTATTTTTGTTAGCAGTATTTATCTACTAGTTTCTATTACATTCTGACAAAGGATCATTTTTATAACAACAAAAATGTTATTTCAATGTTTCAAAGCCGCTAATAGCTTTCAGAATCTCTGTTATAATCTCTTTTTTATTTTGCAAAGTATTTTTTGCAAAATTCTAAAAGTACACACAGAACAAAACTTTTATCCCTTTTCGAAATGATTGGGCCGAAGTAAAAGGCATCCCAAGAAAGTGATATCTCGTCTGCGAAATATCTTTTGTGTCTATCTGAATATAAGTTTACATTAGTTCTCATGGATCTGGAATCCCCTTTCACAAAGCCCTTTCTATGCATATGAAGATGTAAACAGTATGCCCATATAACTAGAATTTAGTGTCTTTTGTGACGTTTTCGCCGAAATCAAAGGCAACAAAGCGACGCAAAATACTTGTTGTGTAAAAAGTGGCGAAGCCGAGTCGCGCGCTCCAGAAAGAGAAAACCATCATATAGGGACACTACGACGGTCCCATGAACGGCGGCATTAATCATTTCCGCCTGCACAAACGACTTTCGTCCCAATGCTCTCTCTCGCTGATACTCGTAAATAAGAGCCTAACTTTCCTTGCCAACTCCTCTTCCTTTTCTTTTTCATTTGCTCGGCCCCCGAAAAGGGAAGAGAGCAATTTTTCGTTATTAGGAAAAATAAATAAAAGATTTTTTATTACATTCCCCTTGTCTTGTCTCGAAGCCACTGATGTTGAATCTTAGCAACTGATTGTTCAGCTGAAGATTAAATTATTGCGCTGTTTTACATGAATGGATATTAGGCAATCAATTTAAAGTTGAGCGAAAGGGAATGGAATTAATGCTGTCGATTGTTGTACACTATACCAATTCGGAATTCTGTATAGATCTCTGTATGGATATCTGTTTGTATTCGTTAGACGGGGAGTCCTTTTAAGTTGATCAAATAATTAATGATGAGAGCGCCGGCTTCCAGTTCTATTTACTATGATTTTAACCCTTTAATTAATATTCCGTAATTATCACTTTTAGTTTTAGTTTTGTTGTTCCATTGCTTTGATTATTTCATTGTTTGATTTTATTTTTAATACTATATTTGTTGTTTTTAATGATATTGAAGAATTTATTTTTATTTTTCAGATTTAAATTAATGGAGGCATTTTTTTGGTATGTTTTTTGAGCTTAATTTCTTTTCTTTTTCTTATAATTTTAAAATTAAAATATTTGACTTTTATAAAAACCTTATTATTATATTAACTGTAAATGTAATGCAAAAACTATATTATAAAAAAATATTTTCTATAAAAAAAAAAGAGAAAAAGCAAATTTAAAAATAATTTAAATTAAATCTTCAAAATAAATTCTTAGATTTCCAAAAAAACTTCCTAAACAAATTAATATTTCCTTGCTTCTAACAAAGGCCTGTTATAAAAATTGGAACGAAATAACAAATATAAAGTTAATCCAGTTGGGAGATCTGCGAGTAATGGGTAAACTTTAATGGTGAATCCCGAAGGAAAGTTAAATGTTCCAAGTTAACGCAACGTAAGCCCAAAACACGCACACGAACGCACGCACACAGATGCGAGAAGTCCGGTAATTCGAAAAAGGCGTTAAATTATTTCCTCGACTTATAAATGACGGGGGAGAAATTCATTAACAATACTTTCTCCTCGAACGCCCTGAATTTATTGTTTCAGTGATTTCAACATTTCATCTGCCAGAAAGAAAAAAACAAGAAAGATAAAAAAAAGGAGAGAAAAAAATCTTTGATTTACCGAATGAAATATAAGGGCTTTTTAATATTAAACGTTTCTCTTTTTTTTTTGTTCGTTGGTTTCTGTTGTGACTGTACATCGTAAAAACAGATTTAGCCCTGCTTTATGGTTTTAATTATTACTTTTATTAAAACTCGCGTAAACCGTCGTAAATTATTAAACGTGTCGATATTTTTCTTCTGCTCGCGGAGGGACATAATTTATTTTATGAATATAAAAGTCGGTTTGTGTTCTATTCGGCCGAAGCTTATAAGAGGAGCGATGCTTTAGGGAAAATGAAATTTATGAGATGGCATAAAGTTGACAAATCAGACAATTTGCAGCTAATATTTTTTTTGAAGAGCAAGGGCTGAAATGTATAAATTATTAGATGTTTTTTTTTTGTTTTTTTTTTGCGAAATACTGATATTTTCTGTTTATAAATTCTTTTTTAATTATTTGTCAATGTAAAGCGGAAGATTTTGATTTATTTTCATTAAAGAGAAATACAATTTATTCTTGTTGTGCAGGATTTAATGTTTATATTATTGCAACATTTATTTTTGTTTCTTTGATTGAAGTAAATAATCACATAAACAATTATAATAAACAGAATTAATTTGCTAAACAGAATCGTAGGTATCATTATAGTATTAAAGAGAAAAGCTTTGAAATAGCTTTGATTGTTCAAGATTCATTAATTTCCACTTATTAATGCAATTAATAATTATAATAATAATAATAATTAATAATTAATTAATAATAATAAAAATCAGACGAAAATAGTTAAGCAAATTGAAGATAAAAATCTGGTCTCTTTGATAATTATGTTGATTTAACAATGTATTATCAGTAATTAAGATAGCATTTATCGTTATTATTTAGCAAACAAACTAAAAGCCCATAAAATTAAAATTCAGTTATTAAAAAGCTACAAAAACAACTTTGACAGTATTGTGCCATTAAACAAGAAATAAAATTTCCGCTAAATAAATTAAAAACACGTTTTAATTAATGTGCAAACAATAAAAAGATGCGCATGACACATATCTCATTAACCGAATGCTTGACATACAATTCTGCACTTTCCGCTAATTAAGCAAATGTATTAAATGTGTAACTTTTTGCATGTGAAACAATTGAACGGTGTGACGCACATTAAAAAAGTCATTAGCAGTAGCAGTGGCAGAGAGAAGAGCTCAATGGCTGCGAGTGTGCAACTGACAAAACGATATTATAATTACGAGGGACAGTGCGCAATATTTAATGGGCCATATGAGAGATATTAGTCGATGAAAAATGCTCGCATGTAAATATAATTTTCCAGGGAAATGCGTAATTCCTTTCTTTTGCGCTCGATTCAATGCATCCATTTTGCGTTGTGCACAACAAGTGAAAACTATTTTCCTCTCGTTACGAAAAAAATGCAATTAAATTAATAGCTGAACATGAATAGTAATAGTTATTGTCATTATTTTCAGATGATAATTTTTGCCTTTTATTTTATTTTCTTGTTTTTGCAACGGTCTTATGCTTTTTGCGAAAGTCGTAAGTGCTTTTTTATTATTTCTCTCTTCGTGCCAGCGAATTTAATTACTGTCGATGTGTTTTTTGCTTGTTTAAATTGAATTTATAAAAGGAGGGCTTTTAATTTAATAATTTTTTTTTTTTGGTTATGTTTGATTCAATATATTTTTTTGGTAATGAAAATTGAAAAAATAAAAATAAATAAATTCAATCAATCAATTTTTTTATTAAATTTTATAAGTTATAATTTTTATTTTATAAGTTTTTAAATATGAGACTTGTGCTTATCGGAATTATTTCGAAAGTGTTTAAATTTATGAGTAATTCATAATATTATAAAGTTTATTTATGGCAGAGTTCAGAATATTTATTAAGCTGTCATAAAATTTCGACGCCGTTCGATCGAAATTGAACGATAAAACTTTCAGAAGTTGATCACATTTTTACGATTTTCAAAATTTTCCGCTGAGTAAAACTTAAATAATTCAATATCCTAAATAAAATAAAAAACTTTATAAATAAATCAGTTTGTTAAAAATTAAAAAAGTATTTTTAATCAGAAGGATAAATATTTTTTTTTCGAATTTAATTGTAGACATATTGCTTATAATTCTGATGTGAAGGCGCCGGTTAATTATTTTCTAAGAAATTAATAGCAAGCTTTACCTCAGTAATTTTTTTTAAATTTTTTTTTCTATTATTGTAATTAATTTTTAATTTAGTAAATAAAATTAATTATATGCATATGGCATATTGAGTGATGTGAAGGCGCCAGGCTGCTCTGTACAGAGGGTACTTTAAATGGAAGCTTATTGGGAGAACTGTTACAGATGGAATATTTTTTCTTTTTGCAAATGTTTTTATTTTTATATCTCCACTTAATTAAAATACTTTGAATATTTAGTCATTTCCGTAAATACCGTAAGTGAATATCAACAATGATTTTTCTAATGGAATTTTACAATTTTCTTTACTCATTTCGATTTTTTTACTAAGTTAAAAAATATTTTGCACAAATAGTTCTCATATAATACGCTTACTTTTTAAAATATAGTAATTTTTTTTAAATTTTTGTAAAAACTGGTCATTCTTTTAACTTTTTAAAGAAAAAAATGGAATTATTTACACTTAACTTTAATTAATCAGCTTTATTTTATTATGAAATATTCTGATTTACTAAATTAATCATTTGTTGTATGAATTACTTAAAGTTTTAGAAAAAAATTCCCAAAAATGTATTTTAAATTTTTTTTTTTTTTTTTTATTTTTTAAAACAGCATGTTTTTTTTTTATTTATTATCTAAAGTTGAAACCAAAAACCTACAAAAAAAGTTTTTTATCCAAGAATTACTTTTTGTTTGTAATTAATTAATTAAAAAAAATTGGTTCAACTCAAGCTTTAATCAAAACTCTAAAAAAAAAAAAGAAGTAAAAAAGAAGCTTTAAATAAAAAACCCATTTTTCTTACACTCAGTTAATAATTATCACTGGCCGAAAAACAAAAGTACTCCTAATAATTAACGAATTTCGCAGTTTCGCAGCTATGTTTTCGCAAACCAAACAAAGGGCACTTAATCGAGCACAAATAACCCGACGAAAAAAAAAAACAGGAGAATTAATTTATCTTTCTCGTTTATTTATTCCTTTTTTCCCTGTTGGGTGTGTCCTTCATTAGTGAGTCCCGCGTAAATTAGTGCAGGGGTTAAATTTTATTATTCTTATCAGCCAGAGCATCGTTTCCATTATTTGTCCATGTTAATTAATTAATACTATTTGAATTTGAATTTAAACACGTCTAAGCCTAGTATAAAGCGAACTCATAAACTGTTGAATATAATCAGAGGCAAATATGCACAATATAACGAAGAAGAGCAGTGAAGATGGTTTGGTAATTCTGGCAAACGGTTTCAATAAAAGATTAAGGGCTGCTCATGCGGAGGGAAGGCACTTCAGGGCCGCTAGGAGTTGCTGCTAGTTGTTATGAGGACATAAAACGTTATCGTGTTTGCACTAAGCAAGTGCCAAGTACGTATGGAATTATATATTCAAACGGTTTTAAATTAAAAGACGAAGGGGGCAGCAATGTTATGTTGTAAAGGTGCATTCGAAAATCGTCTGTCCGTTTGTGTTAGCACGAACGAATTGTCGAACGCTGGCACAGAGGCAGGAGAACATGAAAATGTCGGTTTTCGCGTTTATGCTGATGTTGTTTACCCGTTGCTCCGAGTAAATGAGTAAAAGGCGGCCGTAAACATGTCTGACAGCAGGCTTTTAGTCCTTAGGCGAGGTCCTTTTTCGGATTTTACTGCATACCGTTCCCACTTTTACATCGATTAGGATAAGCTGAGGCTCGTAGTACGCACATTTCGTTTCTTGGATTTCCACTAGTTTAGTTTATTGCTCCGCTGCCAATTTACGCAATTAACTCTTTTTTTGGTTTGTGAAATTATTGCGAAAAAAATTAACTTTTTAATTAGGCAAATGGTAAGTCGTTTTTTTAATTTTTAATTAGTTTTGTGTTGGATATGGATATGGATATTGGTTATTGTTCTGATGTGAATGATGTGAAGGCGCCGGTTACCTCTGTACAGAGGATATTTTGAATGCAGCCCTTCGATCGAAATTTAACGATAAAACTTGATAATATTTTTACGATTTTCAAATTTTCTGCTACATAAAGCAATTCAATTTCCTTAAAAATTAAACCTAATAAATAAATCAGTATGTTAAAAAATAAAAAATGCAGCTTGAATCAGAAGGATACATATTTTTTTTTTCTAATTTAATTTTAGGCAAATGGCTTTTAATTTTTATGTGAAGGTGCTGTTTAATTGTTTTCAAAGAAGTTAATAGCAAACTTAATCTTAGATAATCGTTTCTTAATTTAAAATTATTTTTGTATTATTGTAATTAATTTTAAATTTCGAAAATAAAAATAATTTGATGCATAATGCATATTGAGTGATGTGAAGGCGCCAGGCTTCTCTGTACAGAGGGTACTTTAAATGGGAGTTTATTGAGAGAGCTGCTACAGATGAATATTTTTTCTTTTTGCAAATGTTTTTATTTTTATATCTCCACTTAATTAGAATACTTTCAATATTTGGTCATTTCCGGAAAGACCGGAAGTAGATTTCAACTTTGATTTTTTAAATGGAATTCTACAATTTTCTTTTCATATTTCGATTTCTTTATTTAAATAAAAAAAATATTTTTTTGAAAAAGTCTTCCTGTAATACTTTAACTTTTAAAAATTATTATAATTTTTAAAATATTCCAATTTTTTTCTATTTTTGAAAAAAAAGTCAATTTATTTAAATTTTTAAGAAAAAAAAAATTTATTTTTACTCCTTAACGTAAATTATACAGCATTATACTTTTTTTTTATTATTAATAATAATTAATAAAAGGGGCAGTTTAATCGTAAAAATTTCATACGAATAAATTTGATGTTCTAGCTAGGAAATTAGACGTCTTTTTGAAACAGTAAATTATAGGAACAAGCGCTTTTATTGCCGGGAACGTTGTTTTTTAAGCTTTTATGGTTGTCGCATGGTAATTAAGAGTTTTTCTCCTAGAAAATAAAAGCAGTAAATTTTTACAACAATCAACGTTGTTTTTTATATAACATTTAGAATTACAGGCAATAATTTTTTTTTGCTTAGTCAGCCAATAAAATGGCTTGTAGGAATCAGTTCGATGCCAAATTACCAAGGCGTTGCCATTAATAAAATATAATATACTTATCTAATCATTCCTGCATGGAGTTCACACCCTAGGATTTTCTTTTGGCAAATTCTTTTTCAAAAGGTGTTATTTATAGCTAACTTTTTTATATCAAATTATATTTGATATGATTTCTACTTTTCGATAAATTTGCAATATATTAAAATATTTAATCAAATTCAAAATATAAAAATAAATGTAGAAAATTTGAAAATAAATATAAATTTCTTTGGAAAGTTATTTTCACTATTGCTTTTAAATTAAATTTTTGGAACGAACCAAGCGCTAAAATGGAAAACCGCATTCTTTAAGGATGAAACAATTAGACCTACGAGGTAAATTTATGCCCCTTAAATTTTTATTTTTAAACTTTTGTTATTCGAGCATCCCATAAGGGGTTGCACTTAACAGACCGAGTTTTGCCATTATTCAGACGTTACCTGCAATTACGTTAATGGCGGAATGCAACAAAGCTCTTCCATGCCGCCTCTTCAAACGCAAAGATTAAGAACAAACTGCTAATTTAGATTAAGCTTTTTCTATATAATATATAAAGACTTGCAGGTGCCCGTGCTAAGTGAGTTTTTTATTACCATTTTTCCCCCGATGCGATCCGTCAAAAGAAGCTTTACTTGAGCTTTTAGAGTGCATAAATAAAAAGCAACTAATGGTTATTTATAAGGTGCAACAGATATTTTTCTTCATTGGATCGGCGTTTTTCAGCTTCATTTCCGCGCTTTCTTTTCGCTCTTATTTTTAATTTATTTTTATACTATTTTTTTCTTCTGCAAAAAGTACTTTTTAATTAATGAATTGCTCTTTAGCAAAGTTTTAAATTATGAATTTTGTTTGTAAATAATTTAATTACCTAGAAGGAGATTACTTTGAATAAAACAGCAAAACTTTGAGTAAATTTACTTTCACGACCTCAAGTTAAACAAATAATTGATAACATTAAACACGTATTGTGTAACTCTGATAACAATATCTTTTGTAATGTTCGTTGCTGAATAATTTTGAATTTTTTTCGGCACAAGACCGGTAATTTTATTTAAAGGTTAATTAGGGCCCAAGCAAAACATAATATTATACCCTTTATGCAATCACTTTTGGAATAATTAAAACTTTTCCCTACCTAAAATTTTATATACACAAGCTTAATAAGTTTAATTAAACGGATAAGTTGCCATATTATTTGCATTACACATTATGCTTTGAGCTTTTAACCTAATTGCGAACAAAAATTATCCCTTTAATTAATTTTTACAGTACTTTTACAAAAGAAAATAAGTTGAAAGTACAGTAGATAAAAGTTCTCAAATTTCTAAAATTTTTAAATGATTTTTTTTTTAAATTAATATAAATAGTAATAATTTAACGAAGTTCGAAGTAATGCAATTTGCAGCTGATTCAACTTGATAAAATCGATTCATTGGCATCGGTGTATAATTAAATTATTGCGTGCTTGCAAATTGCATTTCTAAAGGTGTAATAAACTTGTTTATTATTAAACCAAAACGGAAATTAGTTGGCATCTATTTTTCATTACGAAACTGAACAGAATAAATTAGTTTTAAGTTAATTTAATGCCATTTTCATTAAAACCAAATTGCTTATTTTGCTTTATTATTATTTATTGGTATTTGCAATATGAATGCAATAAAAAATTATTAAGCTTTATAATTGGTATTTATAAATATAAATCGAATAAAAACTTATATAAAATATTTAAAAATAAATTTTCCAATGGCTGAAGAATTAACTTTAGTTTTCACTCACATTAAATATTATTATGGAGTTAAAGATTTAAAAAAAATATATATTATAAAATAGCAAAACTTTTGCAATTTACATAAATTTTGACTTTTCGCGTGAAAAACCTATCAAAAAGCTTTGAAAGAGTTGTTTGTATAACATTTTTATATTTGCTGAGCTGTTTTCGCAAATCCAATTTCATTTTTATCGAAAACAATAACAGGAATCTCCTTCACCATTACATTATTGCCTCTTGGCTTCGAAATCTTAAAATTTATACATAATATTTGTTATTTTACTCTAATTTTACTCTCAGAAACTTTTAAAAAATTTATTAATTTATAATTAATTAAAAAAATCAAATTTTTCTTTATCAGAATAATTTCCGTTGCGTTTTTTTGAAAGGAATTTAATTTAAAAAAATCATTTAATCGTTTGGCTACTTTATAAAGAAAGAAAGATTATGGGAGAAAAAATGTAATAAACTCCGAAACTTTTTTCAGTTATATTCTCTTTCTGCTCTCAATTGATTTTGTTTTGAGTGATAACCATTTGAAAGTGCTAAACTTCGTGAAATGGTTCACTTAATGGAAAATATTTAAATTTCCGCTTGCTTAATACTCATTTCGCTGAATTCGTTCTTTGTGAGTTTTTCTTTATTAAAACGCTCTTTGTTAAAATTTATTATTTGAATACCTTTAAAGTATAAAGTAAAAAATATTAAATGAAAAACCGAATCACAGCGTCAAATAAAAGCTCCCTAAATGAAAATACGCAATCAAACAGTAGCAAAATAAAAATAAAAACACAAAAAAGCAGCAAAAAACAAACGTTAAAGATTTCATTTGAGTGTTAAAACTTCTAAAAAAAAAGTTTTATTGTTCTCCAAAATAAAAACTACAAAAAAGCGTAGTAGGCAATTGAATTTTATTAAAGGTAATTTTTCCACGAATCGCCAATATGCGAACAAAGTTGTAAAAACTATCAAAAAGTGCTTGCAATACTGCTGGAAAAAGTCCATTTACGAATAAAAAAGCACTTAATTGCTTCACTTTGCTCCGAAAGGCTTCATTTACAACTTACATAATCAACGTAAAGTGCGTTTTAACATTTTGTTGCGACTCCCGTACAGTGTTTCGCAGTCTTCGCAAAACATCGAAACTTTATTAACTAATTAACAGTAATTTAATTCAGTTACCTTTTGGTCAGATACACTAATTAGACTGGAGACGAATGTCTCCGAGCTGGCCGAACGGAACACTATTAACGAGTTTTCGTGATATTAACGGGGGCGGTTGTTGGTGGTTGTGCGAAAAGTTTCCGGAGCTTCTCGCTCCGACGCGCCGACACACGACACTTTGCTTCGCTTTTGGCCGAGAGGAAGAGGCGCGCGAACCGGATGAGAGTGCGTTTCGTCGGGTTGTTGGACGCTTCGCGTCTGCAAACTGCGTCGCTCTCCAGGCTTTCGAACTCTTATAAGCGACGCCAGCGTCCAGACGCACCTCTCCCCCACTTTGGATGCACGCACCCGGCGTTCGCCCTTTTCGCTCGCGCTTATTCTGCAAAATCATTCAAACTGATTAACATTAATGAGTCTGCCTCGATCATCCATCAATATTTATTAAATTTTTCTCTTTCATACGCTTACATGGCAGCCTTTTAATGAACGAACCTGTTTGCAAATTTCTTCTTGTTCTTGTTATGTAAAGTAATATGGTATTTTTGAATTGTTTTGCTTTTCTTGTTGATGTTTAGGGTTTTTTTTTTCGTTTGTTTTTTCATTTAAATGATACTGGCTTTTGGTTTAATATTTGGCAGAGATTTTTTTTTGGCGAAAAAGTAACCCATTTTTTTGGGTGTATGTAAATAGTGAAGAAAATTTACTGCTTTATAAAACTAAAAACAAATAGAAATTGACAGGGGAATATTTGAATCATTGTGGTTTGTTTATTCTTTTTTCTGTAGAGATTTTTTTTGTTGTTGTAAAAACTTTTTATTGCTGCTTGGTTTTTCCATATTGTTATTTAATATTTTTGCTAATTATAAAAAAATCAGTATTTCTAATATTAACTGTAATTCTTATGTTGTGATAAATTTAATTCATTTTACCAATTCTACAAGACAAAACAAAAATAAAGAAAAATTTTAAAGTATAATTTCATATCTTAAAATACATTCATAAATCCTTCATTACATGAATTGTTTGCTTTGGTTTTTATTATACAAGGTGACCCAGAAAAGTATCTCACTCCTTTCATTTCTTTATTTACCAAGATATTTTTATGTTATTAATACACATTTATATGACAAATTATTACCATATTTCTTTTTTTGCTCCTTCCGGTTTGACCAGAAATAAGCCTAACTTTTATTTTTTAAGTAGCAAATTCTTTCATTTCTTTCTCTTTTTTTTTTTTAATTATTTGTTGGAGTCATTTTTAAAATAATAATTCATATTGTTAAACTAAAAATTATCTAACTATGGGACTCAGCAAATTAAAAGTAACAATGGGGTTTGTCATTTAAAAATAAAAAAATAATTTCCGCTTAAACCAAAAGTGGTACATAATTGAAATTGACAAATAGTTTAATAATGTTAAAGATGAGCAACTTTTCAGCGTCACTCTGTATTCACTTGAACAAAACAATTTACCAAATTAAAAACAAAATCAAAACTGAAACGATAAAAACTTTTAAGTGATTGCGAAACGAAATTGCCGTTTTCTCAATAACAACAGCAGCTGGAAGTTTCGAGTAAGACACTTCATAACCATTAGGTCGACTTAATTATCGATTAATCTTGAGTGTCAATTATCCTTAATTATCACGCGAGTCTCTTTGAGCCATTAGTGTGGACTGAATTGTAGTTTCGAAAATCGAAACACTATAATGCAACTCCTCTGTTACACCTTACTCGTAATTGTAAGTCATCGATAGGGTCTATCATCAAAGCAGACGTAAATTTGGGTTAAATGTTGGATATACCATTGATATGGGTACTCGTAAAGATATATTAACGGTAGGGTGATTGTTTTTGAATCAATTAAATATACTCGTATTAGAAAACATCTTAGCTTTATTGGAATTGTTTGCGAGCACTCGGGCAATTTCAACAGTGCACAAATTTGTATAAATTTGCAGTATCAGGTGCATTCGATTGAATATAATAATTTATTGCCGCGCTAATCGCTTGCTGGAAAATTTATGAGAATTATCTGTTTACAACTGACAACTTCGACAGGAGAAGGAAAATTTAATGCATTCCGATGGAGATTTGCTAAGATTTCGGGGATTATTTTATAGACTCTCTTGTTTTGATTTATTCTACTGCTGCTGCTACTTTTTTTTGACTAAATTTATTTATAAAGATTTTTATTCAGTTGTTTTAAGTTTTCTTTCTTTGGAGATTCGCTGAAAAGCTGAAAAGTTCAGTTCAGTTTAATGTTTGTTTAAGTAATTGCAAACTAAAAGTAATTCATTAGATTAAAATCTGTTTTTACTTGTTTTTTTTTTTTTGTAACGAATCAGGATTATTATATAACTAGTTAAATTGAATTTAGAAAAATATTATTTAAATTTAAAAATGTTATTCTAAGAGGATTTTTCTGAAATAATTAACAATTAAAAATTGTTAATTTAATATTTAAGCACATAATTTAATAATAATGACTAAAAAGAATAGTTTAAGTTACTTTAAATTAAAAGATATAATTTAATAATTAAAAAAGAGGCAATTTTTATAAAAAAAAATTAAAAATAGTAATATTTTAAATAATAAGCAATGTAGAGAAAACTTTTTTTCGCAAAATAATCATAATTTTAATAAAGAAATCTAAATGTGAAAAGAAAATTGTGGTATTCCATTAAAAAAATCAAAGTTGATATCTACTTCCGGTATTTCCGGAAATGAGCACATATTGAAAGTTTTCTAATTAAGTGAAGATATAAAAATAAAAGCATTTGCAAAAAGAAAAATAATTCTATCTGTAACAGTTCTCTCAATAAACTCCCATTTAAAGCACCCTCTGTAGCGAGCAGCCTGGCGCCTTCACATCACTCAATATGCAATATGCATCAAATTCTTTTTATTTACGAAATTTAAAGTTAATTACAATAATAAAAAATAATTTTAAATTATAAAAAGATTTACTAATTACTATTATTTTGTTTTTTTTTTCTCTACATTTAAAATGGATATGAAGTAAATAATATTTCAAGAAATTAATTTTTTAAATTTATAAATAATTAAAAATATTATGAATTAATTGTTTATAAATTTATTAAAAGCCGAAAGTAATAAACTAAATAGAAAAAAGTTTTTTTAATGCATCTGCATTATTTTTTTTTATTATTATTATCTGTATATCTAAACGGATAATCATTTAATTAATTAAATTAAAATTGCAGTTATAAATTTTGTTCTTCGAAACATAAAGCGCCAGGAATTTTATTAACGCAAGAACTATATTTATGAATTTTTCCACTTTCGTGTACTCTTTTTTTTTTTAATTAATTTAAAAACAGAAAAACCAAAGTGTAAATTTTCATTATGAAAGAAAACGTGCATTCGAGCGATAACGGTAAAAACTAACACTTTATTACCTGGGGTAGTCAGTAATTAATTTCCATTCACGCGCACAAATTCACACACACACACACACACACACACTCTCAGATCCAAACAAAAACTCTTTATTATATTTTATTTGCAACTTTTCTGTACTTCCATACATACAAACAAAATATTACTTACAAAGTTTAAAATAAGAAGCAATTTTTAAACAAACAAATCTGCCGTTTAAAATAAAATTTTAAAATAAATAAATAAATACAAATTATGAAAGTAATAAATACATAATAAAAATTTTAAACAATAATTTTAATAATATATAATTTAAATAAATAAATTTATACTTAATTATAAAAACTTAATTAAAAAAAAAAAGAAGTTATTTTATAAATTCGTTGACTGATGGGTTTTTGATTCATGGACCTACAACAAACATTCAACAGAATCAAATTTCACGAAGGAATTAATTAAAAACGAAAAACAAAAAATCCAATTCTGTTTAACCACTCTGAAGAATATACAAAACGATAGAATTTGTTAGTAGTTGCCTACATTAATTAACGACTATGCTAATTAGCGTGCAAATATTGATTCAAACGGTAATCAGTGTTAAATTAGTAATTTACTCATTAAATATATCAATATTATTCTACTAAGTAATTTAAAGCGCACTATTTAAATATATAATTAACTAACTATGTGCTTAATTATGCTAATTATTCTATAGGGTATTTCATACAAAAATGTACACATTTTTTGTTAATTCTTTGAAAACTTTTTTCTATTTTTATTTTTTAATTTTTATTAATTAATTAAAAAATCTTCGCATTGAAGAATGAAGAATTTAAAAGTTTTGCCCTGAATAGATATAATTAAAAAATACTTTTTCGTATTTAACACCCTGTATAAATTTCTAAAGCTATAATAATTCTACCGGCTTTTTTAAGGAAAGTAATTACGTCCTCATTGGGCTTTGTAAAGGAGAAAAGTTGGCATGACTAGAATACCGCCGTTTTTTGCTCGTTATACTCGTACTCCGATGAAAAGTGTCATTGCATCTGCTTTTTTCGAAACAATAAACCATCGGTTTTCTCTTTCACATAGCCCCTTGGGCGTAACTGGACGGTGCTTGGGCTGCTCTAAATACTCTTCGTTCCCAGTCCTTACTATAAGGGTTGCTATAAGCGGCAGCAGCACTGTGGCCGCTATGTCCGTAGTTACCATAATAATCGTGGTCATGGTAATCCTCACCTCCGTGGGCCGTGTGGCCCAGATGATAAGGAATTATGTGCTTGCATGTGGTCTTGACGTGATGCAGGATGCTGGGCAAGATCAGGGCGGCCAGGAGGATCACTTTTTTTATGAAAAATATACCCAGCAGGACCAGGCCGACCAACAGTTTCACTTTGAATACTCCCAGTAGGGTCAGCAGCGAAATCATTCCTTTCCTTTTCGCCACGTGACCTCGGCCTTCTAGAAAACAAAAGATATTATGAAATTAATGATGATTCTTCACTTTTATTAAGTTTTGTTTTTAGTTTTTTAGGTTTTAAACCTCGATCTTCTAGAAAACAAAAGATATTGTTAAATTAATGATAATTCTTTTTTAAAAGTTCTTTTTTAATGTTTTAGGAAAAAAAAAACTGATAATTATCTAGTTATGATATTTTATTAACTTTAATCATAATTAATAATTTAAAAAAGAATACTTAACTATTGAATACAGCCAAAAAAAAACTAATTTTGGAGTTATCTAATTAAAAATTAAAATAGAAAATGTAATCTCAAATTTAAAAGTTTTTTATATGAAATCAGTTTAATTGAATACTTTAATTGGCAATTTTAACTTTTAATTGAATAATTATTAATTTTATTTCTGTTTTCAATTGTTAAATTAAATTTTTTATTTATTTAGTTGTGTGTTTCTCAATTCTTTTTTTTTTATATATATATTAATTTAATTTTTTATTTGTTTTATATTTTTATTAAATTTAAATTTGAAGATAAATATTAAAATATGTAAAAATAATTTTTATTAAAAAAATTATATATTAAAAATTTGAATTTTATGGGTAGTTAAATTTGAATAACTTTACTTTTCCATATCCTTTGTTTTAACTTCCATAAAGAAACAAAAAAAACAAACAAAAAACAAATAAACTTTCTTTATATTCCACAGTGGACGATATTATTCTTGCACAACCCTTTAACGTCCTTATACTGCTACTGTTATCAAGAAAAACTGGAAATAAATAATAAAAAAGAGTGCGCATCTTATCTTGGAAATGCATCTGATGAACTCTCCGCTGTGGAAATATCAAGAATATTTTTGCATATTATAATTACGGTGAAGACTACTTGAGCGCAGAAGAGACCGAACAAAGACCAAAGTACCGTAGAGATAATAGTATCGTGAGAAATTAGGGTTATAATAGTTACAAAGACCTTTCAAATTCTAAATTTTCAGTCTCTTCTTGTAAATATCTTCGTGTAGTTACATGCATGTAAGAAGAGACAGATACAAACATACATAATACATGAAACGTTCGAGAAGAAGAAGCAGAAGAAGAGTAAGAGTGGCTTGCTTCTCCGGTAAATGGAATGGCCAAATTGATGAAACTCGCTCGTCCTTAATAATAACAGCAAAGATAACAAATCCACTTGAGACTGTTCTCTTTATTTCGGTGCTTTTTTAGGTGTGTACTTCCTAATGAAATCAGTCCATTTCGAAATTGATTCAATGTTTATGCGATGTATTTATTTATAAATACGCTCTGTTGATGTTTATTAAAACGAAAATTCAAATCGTTTGTAATTTACAAATTGCTTTCCGACAGCGAAATCGATGGGAAGTAATTTTCTGTAAATGCTTTTGATTGACAAAAGTAATTTATTCATTTGGAATTTTAATATCTTTAGTTTGTGTTATATATAAATATTTTTTTTAATATTGATTTAATTTTTTTATTTGTTTCAATGTTCTTTTAATACTTTTTCCTTTTTTTTTTTGAAGCAAATTCATTTAAATATTTGTAATTTTGTAATTTTAATGTTACAGATTTGCTTTTGTAGAATTTTATTTATATTTTTTCTTATGCTGGAAGGAAAAATTCACATTTTGCAATATTTCATTTCCGCATACTTTCAGTGGAAAAATGACTTTCACTATTCCAATATTGGCCGTCGGAACTAATATTTGCGCTCACAAAAGTTTAATACAGTTACGCTGCACAGCTTTTATGCAAAGTTTTCAATGCAATATCGATATTTTCGTTAACGAAAAACATAAACAAAAAACTGAAAAATATATTGAATTAGTGCAAGCAATAAACTTTTGATTTGTTTGCATTTGTATAGTTTTACTCTTCATATCTGTTGCTAATGAAAAAGTAATTGATGCAAATCAAGTCATTATACAAGGGAGAAAAAAAATGTGGTTGTTTTTCGCGCAAATTTCTCTCTATGACTTTCCTCGGCTTGTTTTATAAATATAACATACATTTCATATAGATTTTTCCCGGTAATATGAAAGCTAATAGAAATTCTTTCACAGTTAATGTGGTTTTGATTGAGGAGTCCGCACTTCAAGCTACTAAATCTCCCGAAGAAGAGATCCTTTATTTGATTTCCGTTCCAAATATAGTTTGTTATTGTGGGCGAATATTTCATTTATAATTTTAGTCCGTTAAATCCAAAGAAATCGATTTTAAATTTAAATTATGTTTTTTTATTATTATATCTCTAATTAATTTTTTGCTTATTTTTTTTTATTTAAAGTGACAGTTTTCAGACCAAATTGATTTTTCGCTAACTTTAATATTGAAATTTTCATCTCTTCTTTGATTTTAAAGCAAACTGTTTTATTTAATAAATTTGCCTTCAATTTTTTTAAAGAATTTTTACCAATTTTTTATTAGTGTTACTTTAAATTCATAAAAAAATCCATTAAAATTGCTTCATTAATTTCAAATTGATTAAAATATTCAGTAAATTTTAATCTTAAATTTCTCTTTGAATTATTAATTAATCATTTCAAAAGTTTATTAAAAAATACAATTTTTAATTTAATTTTAATTTTAAAGTTACTAAAAAATCATTTAGAAAAATAAATAAAATTATTATTATTATAAAAATTGAATTCAAATTAATGACCAATTTATCTGCAGCAATTTTTTTTATTTTTGTCCAACAAATGAAGCAATTCCTGTACAGAAAATTCGAAAAATTGGATTAATTAAATTTATTTTCTTAGTTTTTCATTTGTCTCAAAATTAAATGACTTTTACAATAATTTTGTTAGTTTGTTTTCTTTTTTATAATACCTTTTAAATGATTTTACTTTGTAGGTAAAATATACATTTTTTTTTATTTTTAAAAAGAAATTACTATATTTTTTAAACTGCATTTTTTCTATATTAAAAAAAAATGAAAATTTGTCTGTAAAAATAACAATCACATTGCGAGCCTTAATAAACTGGTTATTATTGAGTGATTAAATTAGAACGGAATAGAAAGGAAGAAGATTTAATTACCGAGGCCTTGGTCGCTCCTACTCTTTTATTATTGTCCGTTTGTGTGTGAGTGTGTGTTGGTGTAAGAGTGTACGCGGGGGCGGCAATTAAGCCACCGAAACTCCAGGGGTTTCATTTTAACAGCATTCATTTAAGATTACGTTAATTCACGGTCACGATCAAGGACTACTTTTTACATCCAATTCGTGTAATGCCCGCACAATTCAAAATTAACATGACGAACCGCACAGTGCAAGGACTAATTGCGTAAGCGACGAAATTGCTTCGCTAATCAGAGGCGAATTTCTTAGCAACTTGAAATATATCTCCGCGCTCCAATTTCGGTTTTGTTACATCAGAGATCTGATTTATTAATAAGCAGTTTAAGGCAGCTCGACATGAACCGTTA
>JASKGO010004052.1:0-37402 GCA_030556065.1 Holobus sp. GC000080
CAATCGATTTGCCACTCCTGTTCTTTGATGCGCTTTAAATAAATCATCTTTATTTTCAAGATATTGTTTCCTTTACAAATAATTTTTGTTTTATTTTGATTGCTTTTTTATTGTAGTACTTGCAAATATACAAGGAAATGAAATTTCAAAGGAAAACTAAACCAATAAGGACTTTTTATACTTATTTCCCTAGAAAAAAATCCTTTTTACTTCATACATTATTGGCAATTAATTCTAAATATTTGATTCGGTATAAGATTCTATGTAAAAAAGTGTCTGAAGAAAATTTTTGTTTTTAACCTCTATCATGAAAAATAAGTAAATTATGACCATTTTTAGAAAATGGCAAAAATCAAATTTTTGGTTTCAAATTATAAAAAAAAAACACATTAGAAATAAGATAGGAAAAATCATTTTAAAAGGTAAAGAAATTTGTTTTCTATGTCAAATGGTTTTAATACTGGTATTAACTTTTAAAAAAAAATCGATTGATAGTTTTTACAGAATAATTCGGAAACCAGAAGAAAAATTTTCCAATTTCTGTTAATCTTGAAAAATGTAAAACTTATTTATTTACGCTTGCAGAAATCGGTCAACCTGTGTATTACTATGGATGTGGAATGGATTCAGTTCCGTTCCTGCAATTAGTTATGCTTTCATTACTTACTAATTGTTGTTTCAAAGTTAATAGTATAAATACCTATAGTTTAACCAATTAATTCATTTAAATTATGATATTATGCAGTTTCTAAACTAATGAATAATAATAATTTATACACCTGCAAGTAATGATAATTTACCCTAAAGAAATAGTAAAAAGTAAATACTCGTAAATTTAACTAAGAAATAAATGTGAAACAAGTTTGTTCATTTGTTCTAGGTAACTACTACTTTTATAAAATAGCTATTTCAGGAGTTGAAACGTCGAAATTGGCTTTTGGAAAGCTTGTGTTTTTTTTTGTGTTATTTCGTATGCAAACAATGTGAACTGAAAGACGTTGTACTGAATTTCATGATCAACAGAGTACGTTTAGCTTATATTACCCTTATTCTGAAAAGTACGTTCGTCCCATTTTATTCCTTATAACCGTAAAATTTACATTCGAAATCTATGGGAAGGCGGTATCATACCTTGAAAAGTACAGGTAATAAAATTTTGCATTTGCCAATCGTAAACATTTATCCCTTTCGCTTAGCTTATACGTAAAAGATGCAAAATGCTTGTTTGGTCGTTTTCGAAAAAGCATGTAACGAATTCATCTTTTTAAATTAATAATTTGTTTCTATTGGTTGTTTTATTGGGTATTTGTAATTTGTTTCAGGTCCGTGTACTGGATAAAAGCGACATTTATGCTGTAAGTTTTTGAACAAATTTTTAGTACTTTACTTTTATGGGGTCAATTTTATTTGTTTCTGTATCCGTATTTTATGCGCATTTATTGTTTACGTTAAATTTTACAGTTTTATCAGCTATTTAATTGCTTTTCGATTAATTGCGCTATTATTTTGGCGAATATTCTCTGCTTGTATTCAGTTGGGATCGCTTACCAATTTCATTTTTTTTTATAACAAATATTGGACGACATATACAGGGTGTATTGTTATCTTTTTTAAGTATGGAGACAGAATGGAACATCTCTCTTATTTCCCGAGTTTTCCGAAAAAAAACTTTAAATTGTCGATTTTTTTTAAAGTTTATATCATGATTTCATATTTCCCGAGTTATCTCTAAAAAAAGCTAAAAATATTCGATTTCTTTTAAAATTCATCTCAAGAAAACTATTTTGCGTAGAAAAACAGTAATAATTGTTACCAAGAGACATTTTTAAACCGAATCTAATTAATTTGCTAAAATTTCCCGAGTTTACTGGAGTTGTATACTATGCATTATATTTTTATATTGAAATAAAATTTTCAAAGATTTTAATTTCACAGCATTTCTATACCTAGTGGAATGTACGCACATACCACACTTAAAATTCGTGGCGAAAAAAATTTAATAACTCGGCCTAAAATACGAGCAGCATCGTAAATGTCAGCGAGCTTTATAAAAATACGAAGCGCACAGCTAATCTCGAAAATTGACGTTTATGAAAAAGTTGCCTTAATATTTATTTTATCGCTTATAACTGCCGCCGACACGCATAATATGCCGAACGCATAATATGCCGAACAACTTGTCCGGTGGCAACTGGATACAGCCAAGTGCTGCTGCTGGGAAAATTATACGAAAAGTTATTGAAAAACGTATAAAAATTTTCCGTGCAATAAACCGGTTTAATTAGGTCGATGTGGCCGTTTATCGCGCCCTCATAAGGGGACCTTTAGGACACCTGTTGCCATGGTGACGCCGCTCCCGAGAGCGGAATCTTCGAAATTTTGGCGCTTGACAATGCCGACCGACGGCCACTATCAACGGCCCCAAATATAACAACCCCTAAGCGATCCCCTAATCTACTCTCCTATATGTAGGTTTCATATAATAGCGTATTGTTCTCTTTCTAAATTAATTACTATTATCCTTATAAGCAGCGCAATAATTAAAAGCGCTATTATTAGCCTCTGCGCGGAATTAGGTAAATGAAGTAGGAGTTTCATTAGTAATTTGATAATTCTTCGCATGCAATTAATTCAGTCTTTACAGTTTTAATCCGCATGTGTATCGGATATTAAATTTATTATGCAATTTTCATTAATAAATTGAAGAGAAAAAACTGCTTTCATGACCTATTCACTTTGAGTCGTCTCTTTACATTGAAGTTTTCGCATTTGCATTTATAGAGGATATAATTAATTTCGTTTTTGCTCCTTTGACATACCTAATGGTGCCTCTAAAAACTTTCAATAGCTTTTCAAAGATTTATTGCTTACAGTGTCATCTGTTAATTAAAATCAGTAACAGGGAAAATTGATATAAAATATTGAAGATTTCTCTACATTGAAAAAAAAATCTATTGCGCTATTGATAAACAGAGAGCGTGTCATGATCAAATTTTTTGAAACTTTATTTTTCCTATAGAAAAATTGAAAAAAGCTTATTTGATATACAAACTTACTTAAATAAAACAGTTCCAAGCTGTCCAAATCGCTTTGTCGCTTTTCGGTCAGCATATTTTTCCAAACTGTAATGTATATTTTTTCTCCAATTAAAAAGCTTTTAAATAAAATAAATATTTACCGTTTTTTAAATAATTTATTACTCCTTTTGGTTTATCTTCTGAAATGTTTTCCTCCTTTTTGCCATTAGAACTCTTATCAATTTCTTCCATTTCAATTGCGGAACTATCATTTTCACTCTATAATTCGAGAATTTAATTAAAATTGACTTAATTCTGGACACTTACTCTTAGGCGGTTTATTAACGGTCCCATATCGCCAGTTTTATCAACTTGTCCGACCAAGGTGGTATTTTTGGAAATGTCCCAAGTTTCTATTTCGGATAATCTTCTCAATGCGGAAATGATTCGTGCGACTTTTCCATCGCGCATCGATTGTTAATTTTTCAAAATATATTTTTTTTCTCTTTTTTTTTTTTTTTTAAGATCACGTCTCGTGGCCCGTTCGTAAAGCACTGGTTGAGGGTAATGCAAATGCGGCGCTTTTAATTCGGCTTGTATTTTACTATACAACTATATGTACCGTATGTACAAGAACCACATAAGCACTTGGCAACTCTATAAATACATAAGTGAAATACATGGACACTCAATGTGGTTAAGCGGGATAACGGCCCATAATTTTAGATGTTTTTTTTTTCAACAACAAAAAAGTCGTTAAAGCTTTCAGAGCTTTGAAAGCGTTAAATCATTCCGTTAGATTTTCCCAAATATTCAAATATTTTCTCCTTGCAATAAAACAATAAAATAATGTAAGTTGAAAATACATTGTAAAGTTGTTTGTATCTGCTCATATAAAAAAATATGTTTTATGGAGAAGTTTCCAAAAGTAGATTCAAAACTTATAATTACTTATTATTACGGACATATTTATACAATAAATGTTTGCTTGACTATTAACATGTTATTAATCATGTTTTGAGTCCTTGACTTTGAAAACTTTTCAGTTGTTCGTGATTAATAAACTTATTATCTTAATTATAACTAACAATAGATGTAAGTTTTTATAACTAATACTTATTATTTTGATCCTATCTTTTAATTTCTAGTACTATCTTTTTAATGATTATTGAGAGTATTTTGAAATTCTTTAAAAAGGGCCTAAATGCTTTTAAGTATTACTCATAGTTGTAATAAAACCTTTTAAAGGATTTATTGTTATTTATCATCAAAAATACACATTTAATTGAATGATAATATTAATATTTTCCTAAAAGATATACAGGGGCTTCTCATAAAGAAGAATAACGGTTTAACAGGCAATTCGGTACAATTTTACGCCAAAAATATTCCTGTTTACAAGATTTAGATTTAGCTTCTGTTCCCGAATTATCTCCAAAGACTAAAAATAGTTGAATTTTCTAATAAATTTTATGTTAACTATTTAATCTAATTTTAAATTTAATCTAATTTTATGGCCAACATGGTTTGCTAAAATTTGAAGCTAAATTTTGTTTAAAGTTCAAATGAAAATTTGGCCTTATTAATGTTTCTAAGTTATGTTTCATTACACAGGAAAACAATGTTTTTGTCATATGAACTTGGTAATGACTATTTTGTCAGTTGGCCCACCTCCATTAAAAAATTGTATAGTTTTGTTCCAGTCACGTCCAGTTAGAGTTTCCTACAGTTTTAAAGATAGAGATTTGATTAAAAGGACCCCAATGGGCAGAATTTTACACACAACTTCTGTACTGGTTCTCCAAATTATTTAGAAGAAATTGACATTTTTTTATTCTAAGAAAATTATTTGACATAGAATACATTTTGTTAATTAAGTCAAAGAAAACTATTTGAAATCGAAAAAATGAAATAATTACTATTAATTGATATTTTAAAATACTATCTAAATAATTTATCAAATTCTCCATATCTTGCTTAATTTTTGAGAAATAAAAACTTTTTTAATAAGAACCTTATAGAAGGTTAAGGATAATAATGATAATAATATTAATAATATTTTTTAATAAACAGCAATAACAATGGCAAGTTCACTGACTAATTCACAAAAACATTGCAGCTGCCATATGGATAACGATCTGAAAACATTTAACTAATCAACAAACAAATCTCAATTATTACAAATCTTAATGGATACCTATGTACCAATCTTTTTCCTTGATATATTGTTGCTTGAGGTCCTCTGTATATTCTAAGTTTTCGTGTGACAAAAAGAAGTTCAAATTTTGTTAACAAGCGTTATTAAGCATAGTAAATATATTTAATAAAAAGTTATGGTTTTCAATACATTTTTAAATATATAATAATTATAAAATTTTTAAATATACCCCTTAAAAATTGTCCATTCATTATACTATTCTGAAAATTTTCATAATTTGCATCAATAGATGTGTTGACCATTAGCAGAAAACACAGAAAACAAAACCAAAAGATGCTTTTCAATTTGCATAATTATAATGTGTGAGATAATTATAGATGGAAGCTAAACTAATATAATTTAACGGCAAATAAAGCAATTAGAGGCTGATTAATTAAGAAGCCCATAGGGAAATTAGCATAATTTTATTGCTATTTTTATCGAAAGATATCGGTCGTGGGATAAAAGGCATTATTGTTGCCCATTCGAATGTTATACAATCTGAAGGAGCTCGTAAAAATCATTAGAATCTTATGTGTTTGTATACTAATTTTATGAGTCAATTTTAATTCCGTCTCTTCTGCGCTGAAGCTTTTTCGGTGCTTTTTTTCTCGCTGGCGTTCGACCGGCCTATAATGACACGGTCGTAAATTGCTTGTGTTGCTACACACAAACAAAAACGACACAATTTTATTTTACATGCATTACACATACAAATACGAATGTACTATGTATATGCATGTGGAACAGAACACATTCAAACACACACACAAACAGAGAAATTTCTCGGTGGTCGTTTTCTGTTTTAAATATTTTTGTGTCTCTTTCTGTAAAACGAAAAGTTTGTGACGAAGAGCATATACGAAAAAAACGGGTCGAAGTCGTCCTCAACAGATAATGCCATGCCACAATCCAATTATAGGCATTCCTAAATGAAACTGATAATCAGCAAAAGGGTTTTTTTGTGTGTGTGGCCGAATAAGTGTCGATATTACTCATTCTCTTATTAAGTGGAAGCTGTTCGTTTTAGCTCATTCACTTTTTTATTAATATAATAAATTGGTTTTGTTATTCCGATAAAGATTTTTTAATTCAAAAAAAAAAATACTAATCAGTTGAAAAATATTTTAAGTTTTTGTATATACTGACTAATGTCAATAGATACTATCTAATTGAAACTGTTTAATTAAATCAAATGGAAATTGAAATAAATAGTATTCTAGTTAAAAATTTATTTCATCAATCTACGAAATTTATAATTGAAAATTTCAATGAAGACATAAAAAACCAATCAATTATAACTCTTATATACTTGTAAAACTGATAGTTTCTTTACATCCTACTCTTTGAACATTTTTATTTTTGTTTTTGTTAAATTACATCATTACCTTATCGAGAGAAGAACTTAGAAGAAAAAAGTCCTTACTGCGGCGCTATAAGTACAAACATGAATGTCAAAGTGAAAGAAAAGTGAAGTGAATAGATGTGACCGGCAAGTGAGAATGAGAAAGAAGGGAAAAAGTAACTGGCGTATGGATAAAGAAGAGTAAAGAAGAAAACATTTGGTCCATATAATCACGTGCACATACGCCACAGCCACAGGCAGGCAGTCGGGCCACCGCGCCAGTCCTCCTGGAATGTCTGCACGGGTTCTTTGATCCCTCTCGTCGGCGCAAATACCCTTGTTCTAGCTATTAACACATATGTAATTATACACATTATACATATAGGTAGTATACATGTGTAGCCCAAGGCGGGGACCCCTTTCAATGAATATTTTTTCATCCAGCCGTGTGCAAATAATGTATACCTTAATTTATGAACAACGCCACCGCCTTCTCCTCGTCCTTTTTTCTAACAGCTTCTATACAGGATCATCATTAAATTGTAACATTGAAATTTTGGCAAAATTGGCTGAAATTCATTAATTTTGGAAAAATTGATTAATCGAGAAAGTTTTTAATTTAAATCAAGTCAAGAGTTTATTAAATTCTGCACAAAAATAATTAAAAAAATTAATAAAAATAAAATGAATTAAATGAATTGAAATAAAGACGAATTTTAAAATGAAGAACAAATTTTATATTAGTTTATTTTAGTTTGGTTTATATTAGAATTAGAGCCGCATAAGTGGAATAATTTAATAATAAATTTAAAATTAGGTTACAACGGTAAACATTCTGGTAATTTAGGTAAAGCTAACTTAATAAATAATTTAGTTGTTAAAATTAAACTTTGAAATTTTTTTTATCACGGTTTAAAGTTTAAACTTAAATTTATGTTGCGATTTCACATATTTGGGACACAGGTAATAAACTAGTTACAAATAAATTTCTTTGCTTTTAAAATAAGAGTCTTAATTACTTAAAAAACGTAAAACGTAAAAAAAAAAAGAACATCGCTGTAACACGGTTGAAAGCTCTGTATTCAAAATTAATTTCCCATCCAGTGGTAAGTCTCGATAATCACATTACCTATGATTTTTTTTATTATAAAAATTTAGAAATGAAACAAAACATTACGCATCAAGTGAGTCCCTACAAAGAACGTTACAACCAAGCAGATGAAAAAAAAAAGTTTTGTAATTATGTAACTGATTTTAAGACAATTAGGGTTAAAAGGCATAAAGTAAATTAATTGAATTATCCTGTATACGGGAGAAGTGAGTCTCGTTAAGCGGCGGCACGGCACAGATCGGCGTCAAATTATAGGCCGAGCTGATCGGCGATGACAGAGGCGAGGGTGAGCCGGAGCGGATGAAACGATGAACGAGCGTAGGAAACGGGTGGTGGTGAATCGAAATCGTAGTCGAACGGGGTTGATTCGTACAATCGGCGGTGGTCGATCGCGATGCCTGATGCTTGATTAGGTGCGGAACAGTCGTCGCGAGCCGCCAACCGATCATATTTCAAGGTTAATAAGGGGCCACCTGTCCCGACGCCCGATTCCTCTATAGCGCGCTGCCTTAATCCTTTTCCAATATCTCGTTAAAGCGTTTCCAACACCGAGCGCGAAGCCGCCAAAGGGAGCTCTTTTAGGATTCCCCGCCCGATTCGTCATCAATCGACATGCCCTGACTGCCGCCAAAAATAACATTATTATATTACTGCGTGGCGCATCGATAAATATAAGTAAAAGGGAAGGAAAATATAAATTAAAAACCAGTTAATAAATTTTGACTGACTGGTTATTTTATGATTGAGGTACTATACTAAGCAGGGCGGCCAAAGAGATTTGTGTGTGTGGCCGCATCGGTCGAAGGAAACTGGCAGTTAAGGAGAAATTTGTTTCGGAAACTGTAAAAAAAGCCAAGGAGGAACGCAACAGAGGGCCCCGATATCTATTTAACAACTTATTCGACAGAGTCACCACAACGGTCGCCGCCTATAAAATTAATAGCCGCCTTTTGACTTATCCTTTTCCCCCGTTTACACAAACAAAGAACAAGAAGAAACAACGGCCGACGGTCGCACGAAAAGGGAGAACAAATCTTTCTTTTCGTCCGTAAAATGTTCGTTTTTTTTATTATTTATTTTTTTATTTTTTTGTTGTTCCTCTTCTTGTGTTTTCGCTTTTCTCTATCTGTCTCTTGCTCGGCTCTTTCAACTCCTTTTCGTATAGTTATAAGTACGAAACCCGCGCGACCACAAAAGAGATCATAATCGTCCCGAAATTTACTCTCTTGTTTTGACTTTGTATACTTACACATATTACAGCTTACAATAATAACCTCTTTGGTTTCAACATGACAGCAACAACATTCCTCCGCAGATTTAAGTAGCTTTTGTGTGTGATGATTGTGGTTAATTTTACAACCACTTTTGACTTTTCTTTTATGGGTAAAAATTTCGGTCGTCTCGTTTGCTCGCGCTGTCCATCCCGACAGCCTCTTCCTCCTGTTGGCGGTAACAGCAGCAGCAGCAGCACCATCAGCAGCAGCCACGCACTGTTCAGTAATTCAGTTATTAACGAGCGTAAAATTACGTAATCCACTTATATAGTATATTATATTCAGGGGAATACTGGCAGCAAGAGCTGTTGTTGTTCTTCAGCGTTCGATGGCCAAGTGTCGATTCCACGAACTGTCCATCTTGTAATGTGATAACATTAATCAACCTATTAGCCTTCTGATTGGTTTCTCTTATATAGCGGCGCAGCATAACAATAAGAGAAGAGGAAGAACAAGGAGACCAGGGAAGAGCAATAAATAATTCAGTCAGTTACGGGCATATAATATAATTTAAACGATTTTTACTGTCTCGTAATAATCGCTATTCATTCACTTTCGTTTTTATCACTATCGCCAACAAAGGACGCCCAAGAAAGGCAATATTAATAAATTATTATTTCTATAAATTACGCCGCGCACACATTTGCAAACAGCATCATCTACATCTATGTGTAGAATGTGTGAGTGTACAGTGTGCATGGTGTAAAAAGAGGGCCATTTTGATATTGCGGCCGAAGCAGCAGCAGCAGCTCTGGTTCGAAGTCGTGTCCGTCGTGGTTTTTTTCTGCGCGCCTCTCCATCTCCGATGTTTTGTTTCGTCGCTCGTTAATTTGGCGTGTCCGATATGCATGCATGCACGATGGCCATTTTAGCGGCGGCGAGAGCATCGTTTGCGGTCGAAATAAGTTTCGCAAGTTGCGAGCGGCCGCAACATGCAACGCAAGTTGTGTGTAAGTAGAAGCCAAGTCCAACTGAAGAAGAAGACGAAGAAGAAGCCAACGATGGCGGCCAAGTATGTTTTGCTGCCGTATGTCGCGATATACTTACTGCCAGCCGTTGAACGTGCAGAGATCCGTCTTCATCGTCGTCAAGTTCGCCTCTTCGTCTCTTCGGACTTCGTGTGCGGCTCCTAAGAGTCCCGATGCTCGATGCCGCCTAGGACATTGTTTGCATTCCCCGGATATTGCACACAACTCGAACCGATCTTTTTTACTCACGCATTGTACTCTCTTACGCACCATGTCTTTCTTCGGGTTCCCATAACTGATCGCCACTGATCTTCGTATGGGTCGTATGGGCAGCTTTATGCAGAACGCGAAACGACGCAAAGGTATGTCGACGCTCGAGACATTTTCCACGCGAATATTTAATCAGAACATTTTATCGCTAAACTTTTCATATGATTTCAATCACTTAATAAATTTCACCATTCGATTCAATCAATTCAATACTGCAATCATATAAAGACTATTTTATTGACATACTGCTAATTAATTTCAAACATTTTTTAATTTTTCTTTTAGGTAATGTAAAATTTTACAATTTAATCGTCAAAAAAATTATTTGTAATAAATAGTGGGATTCATTTACTGATGAAATTATTAATGAAAAACTGAGAATGTTCAAAGAAAGTTACGAAATATTCTAAGAAACTTATAAGGAATCCCCGAAAATTCTTAGAACGTTTGACTTGAACGAAGAGAAAAAACAGCAACTATGTGGCTACTTATTGGTTACATTGTAATAATAAACATATAGAGACGCGCAGAGAACAAGAAAGTTTTTTCTTCTTATTATAACCTGAATTCTTAGAAAAAAGAAAAGTGTTTTTTCTCATGTAAGAAATTTCTAAAATTCCTTTAAAAAAAAGTCTGAAACGTTTGAACAAACTAACAAACCAATAAATACACCAGAGTGCTAAATAATTTTATTAGAAAATCTATTTTTCAACATTATTCAATAATACCATAATATATTTATTATGAGAAAAAATTATAATATCTTTAGAGTAAAAAGAAAATAGATATTAAAGGTGGTAATAATGGAACAGTAGTGCCTCATCATCTACTAAAGAGTTTCTCGGAAAACTGACGGTGCGCTAAAGCGACTGAAAGGATAACGAGTCGCAACAATTGAACGGTTTAATGTTTTTATGTGAATTTATTTATTAAATACAAAAAGCCAATCATATCGTATAATGTGTGGTGTAGCTATACCTTCGAAAGGGCACTTTTACAGCTTTGAGCTTACGTAATAAGAGAGCAGCAACAATATGGATGGATGGATGGCATTTCGTAAAAGACGAAACGCGCCGCGCTGCATTTTGCAACACGCATCGAATCGCATACGGCGTTTTTTTCGCGATTTGTGCACAAAAGTGGAAACGCATTCCTGATCCTGTTTGCAGCTCAAATTAGCAGTGGGGATCCTTGAAACACACTTACGCGCACGAATCCTCGCGATTTTTATGACACATTATTAAAATATACGTGTGCGTTTTTAATAGCGAGGCAATTAATTAAGCGCTGCAAAATCAAGACTAACGCATTATATGTCCAATTGTACTAGATTTTAATTATTCCACTGCATTTTCTGGCCATCCAAGTGAAACTGGTTTGTTCTAGTTGATGGTTAATTGTATTGAAAGAGAATCTAAAAATTGTTCCTTCTCTCAATCGAACATAAATATTTATGTTGCTGCTGTTTAAATATTTCATCGTTCACTGACTGTCCATCTTATAAGTATTCCTATTATCACTCATTTATTTTTTTATTTTATTTTTTTCAATTTTATTTCAACGAGATGATTTTTTGATTATTTGTTTTATTTTACTTAATAATAAGTAACAAAAGTGAATAAAAATTTAAAAATTGATTAATTATTTAATTTAATTGAAGACTTTGTATTGATTGTTTTTATTGTGGGCGTTCTAATTTAGGCAAACAGAGCTTATAAACACAAGGCGCGTGGATATAAATGGTGACCTGGTTTTTGACCCTTACGATTATTGATTCATTTCTGTTTATAATTATATAATCGGTATCGGTTATAACACAAACATAATAAACATTTATAAGCAGAATTAATTAATTAATTATCCATATATTTGATTCATTCTAAGTACTAATAATTAATATTGAATTGGTAAGGACAAAACACACGAAAAACTTCTTATAACTTTTAATTTTATCTTATGTTTATTAAGTAAAAAGTAGAAAATTCGGACAGGATTTTAGTGAAAACATAATGCTTAAATTTAAAAACTAAACACAATTTTAATGGAGTTTTTTTTTTAATCAAAAAACCTTTAAATTTAGAATAACTATAAATGTTGAAATGAATACCGCCAATATGTTTTAATATTGTATTTTGTATAAAAATTCTTGGGTCCGTTTGAACCCCCATCCTCACGTTTTACCATAAATTAGCCAACAAATCTGTACAACGTATATGGAGAATTATCTTCGGATCCACCCATCGTTTAACATCGCATGGATTGCAGCGTGCAGTTGGTCATCGGCTGCTTGAATGGCAAATGAAGAACGTTTTGAATATCTCGAGAGGAGCAAAAAAGAACTGGTCGAGGAGGGCCTATAATGTTGCAGCATCATCACGCGATCCTCGCGCATTTATCAGAGGGCCCGATGGAACGAAACCAAAGAGAAGACAACCAATTTCATGCGAATCTCCCTTTATTGCCCGTTGCTGATTGATTACGAGGTCCTTGACGGAGTTCAAATACCGAATGCATCCACTCTGTTTATTTACAGATGTTGGACTTTCTTTGTGTGTGTCTAGATATGTATATATAGCATATGTCTATATATGTGTGTGTGTGTGTGTGTGTGTGTGTGTGTATAGCGCTTGTGTGTTTGTATAAAACTCCTTGAAGGTCTCACTCACGCCGACGCTTACATTACATAATAATAATAACAAGACCCAGTCAGATAATCCGGTCGCGGAACGTTCAGTACAAGTTGCGTTTGCTAGAAATATACTGTGTGTGTTTGGTGTCTCGAGAGCGCGTTCTCCTTCGAAAAAGCCCCTAAAGAGCGTTCAGTCGCCCTCATTATCGATTCGTGGACTCGCGTGTGTGCTGGACACGGAGGAGCCGCGCGAAGAATTTGTGTCACAGCACAAACGTCTCTTTCGGTCGCGTTTTGCGACAAAGCAGTTGTTGGAGCGCTCCGAAAACTACACATTAAACAGTGTCTTTTAACCTTAGAACATTCGATCAAAAAACCACGGCCACGTAAAACTATACCGCTCAAGGTGAGTACTAGAATTATACGCAGCCGGTCCTATTCAATCGTTTCATTGCTGAGCATTAATTATAGTTCGCTAATCAATTTCACCCAAGTCCTACTTCCCGACGCTGCCGCATTTTAATAAAATGTACTGCTGCACAGTGAACAAGCAATGAAGACTTAAAATAGCCGACCTATATCGATCCGCGATGTGTTAAACTTTGCGTATGTGTAATTACTGCAGCTAGAAAACGATTCTAAATATTTATTGTTGGGCAAGTTTCAGTCACGTTTAGAATATTGCTTCTTAGCGGCGGAATTGTTACTAAATTTGTTAACGCATACAACAGTTGTTTGTTCTTTGCTCGGGGAACAGTATATTTGCATGGTTTTATTGCAAGTGTAAACATTGCGCAACGAGCATTTTTTCCTTGTAATTTATCGCGCGGAAAATTCAAAGGATAATGCGCTTCGTGCTGCTCGATCAGTTGCATAGCTCAATAGTCCTTTTTGTGAGGAAAAGTTTGCGCGATTTTTTACTCATACCATGGTACATGTTACTGTAATCAGCAATCGGAATTAAATCCATTGACAAGTACAGTCATCGCATAGGAATCGCAAAATAAATATTCTACTTTTAAGGCAATCGGTGTAATGAACGGGGGCGTAGTACGCACGTTGATTCATTCTTGCGGCTCTTTTACGGTTTTTCCAGAGAATTCTGAACCGGAATCACGGTTTTAATTGAGTTGGCGCCTTCGGTGTCTCATTAAATTATTTACATTGATATCTAAAATATATTTTTTCCATAATAAACGTTGTAAATTTAAGCAATTTCCATTTCTATCACTACCAAACAATCATTGTAAAATGTTTTAATTATACAATATTAAAATTCATTTTTATTGTAATTAATGAAATTAACTTTTTTCTTTGAAATCAACATCTAATATTTTCTTAAATTTTCTTAAATCTTTTGAAAGATTGGAAAAATATTTTGTAATTTGGCAACAAATAGAATTTAATTACATGTGTATAAAAACAAAACAAAAAGTAAAGAAAAAAGTTAATTTTTCGTTTATAAAATACTTGAAATTATTTTTATTACGTCTGCGGAAAAATATGTAGAGTAGAGGAGAGCAAAAAGAAAAAACGAAACAGAAGCAAGAGGTTAATTGTAGTTTTCCTTTTAAGCTGTGTTGTTTAAAGGACGTTTATTAAATAAAAATACTTGGCGGTCCATTAGAAATTTTTACGACAATTTCAGAAATGTCTCGGGTGAAGTTAATTTTTATTATCTAAAACAATTCTAGCGGCTAATTCAGGAAAACGTATAATCTCACTAAATTACGCTAAATTATAGCTGCAATTAGTGGCAATTAAAGCGACATTTCTTAACTTTTAATTTTCGACGATATGTGTTCACCGTCCGTCCGTCGTCCGTCCAGCGGTTTTGTTCGATCCATCCAGCGCAAGAAGAAGTGCGGAGGAAATCTCGAGGACTATTATAAAAGTTGCCAAGTACGTGCAGGCATCTAGTGCTCATGTACCCAACTAAGCGAATACTCAATCGGCGTCTCTATATTTTGCCGAATAGTAAATAGGAAACACAATTTACGTATATAAATTAATTATACATAAGCATGATTAATGAAGGCTCAGTATTGAAACATCTTAATTGCAACAGTTTTTTTTGTTCATGAAACAACATTCCACAACGTTGCCGCGGCAATTTTTTTCTCGTTTCACCAATTATTATTTAAATTACACATTTTTATCTGTAATAACTTTGTCAATAATAATATAGGTAATCGTTTGTAATAATAATAAAGTAGTTCGATAGACAACGAGCGACGTACTGTTTATATTATTATTATTAGCTATACATGTAGTATATGATATAGAAAGTGATGCGAGCGCATAAAATACATATTCATATTTTTATGACTGCATATGTATCTCTCTGGATGTGTATGTATGTGTGTGTGTGTGTGTGTGGATATTGACATGGCATATAATGTAATGCACACGCGTGAATAAGTTTACACCTTATTCGAATGTGTAAGTAATAATAATATTATCCGTAAGTGTGTTGATGTGTGGGCGATTGACGGCGGCGGTTCATGAACCGAGCTTGTTTTGAGAACCATTGTCATTTCCAAGGTTGATGCTCACTTTTAATAACTTCTTGAACTAAAAATGCTAAAACCATACCTGTACGGTGCATTTGCATACGGGACATCTCCCTTTTGTAAAAGATACCGATCGTTTTAATAGTTCAGCCAGTCGTCCCATTAATAATTATCCATATTTGTGTCGATTCAATTATTACTTTCAATTGGATCTTTATGGTTATTATTTTATTAATAATATAATCAATTACAAATGGGTTTTGTATGCAAATCGCAATTTTTATAATTCATTATTTTTATTTTATTTTTATTTTTAAATTAAAATTTGCCATATTTTGCAGAACGTAGCATTTGATTTTTTTGTTACTAAAATAAACATGTATAAAATTAAGTCATAATTTATAAAATAAAATACCATAAAAAATACAGTGCCGCATTTCGAATAATTTTAAGATGGGCATCGTAACGTACAGTGCAAGAAGGTACTCGTATAATAAGAGGGCATTTTCCATAAGTGCTTTAAAGCATAGGAACCTCGTAAAACAGTCATAAATTGGCACTTCTTGTTTAACACCAACAACAACTCCAATAAATACTTCAAAATGTAATAATAATATACAGCAATGGAGCATCAAATTTAGTCTATACAGGGTGGCAACACAAAAAAGTTTTCCCCTTTCTTTTCCTTATTTTGTAATTCATTTTTAAATTCTAAAATCCTAAAAATTTTAAAAATTACCTTTACAATTGTTATTTAAGGCAAAATTTTGGATCGATCGACAAAAATTTCAATTTTTTAGTTAACCGGAAATGGGTTGAAGTTTTAATTTTTAAGTGGCTTTCCGTTAATTTTTGTTTTATAAATTGGGTCTAAATTAATTACCTAAAACTATTGTTTTGCCATTTAAATCAACAAAATTTGGGTCATTTCCGGTCAAACTAAATGAATTACAAAATCGAAATTTGCATCATTTAATCCAAAATTTTATCTTATATAAATAAATAAATGTTTAGAAAATTTGTTTAATAATTAATTGATACAAAAAAATGAAAAGGGTAAGCCAGTTTCCGTTGACATCCTGTAGGCACGTCTCAAGTTATACGTTGTGGTGTCCTTTATCTCGTAATAGAAATGATTGCAAACAAATAGCTCGACGTTATTAAATGACTAATGTATTTTTTCTAATGACAAGTAAGGATCGTAAAAATAGCTTAGGGAAATTGCGAATTTTCCGACGCCGCTACATCTATATGAATCATTTAATAAGTGTTGTGTTATTTTTAATTGCCGGAAAAATGCATGTTGCTATTTGTTTCACTTTTATCGTTGTTTTTTTTTTTTCTTTAATTAGTATAATTAATCTAATCGCTTATGAAATCAGCACCGAGAAAATCCGCATTTTTTCCTTCTCTAAAAATTACAAATTCAATATTACCGAAATGGACATTTTTTTTTTTCATTAATTGTGACTATATTTTAATTGAAAAAAAAAGTAATGGATAGTCGTTATGTGCATAAAACAAAGTTTGTTTTACACCATCGGTATTTTTAACATTCTTCTTATTGGTTGTTTGGCTTTACTTTTTGCATTCGGAAATATCAGAAGTGTATCTTTTGTGTATTAGTTTAAGCAAATGCGTCAGAAGTACTAAAAGTACCGTTGCAATTACATTAAAAACAGGACAGTAAATTATTTTCGGGTTTATATTGATCAGGTATTGAGTAACATTTATTTCACTGATATGTTTTCGTTCATTTTATTCTTTTTGCTCAATATTTTCAAAATTGCAAGCAAATGAATAATACTTAATAATAATAATAATAATAATGGCTATTTATTTCTCACATACAGCAAGGATGCCAGTTACTACTTACTTATTTTCAATTCAAAAATATTTAATGCCAAAATTAAAAAAAATATATATCAGTGAAATTTTAAATATAATGCCGATGTTGAAAATTTTACAAAATAATTATTTTTATTGCAATAAATAAAAGCAAGCAATTTAAAATATAAAATAATGCATCAGAGTTTCCGCTTTTTGATTTTATTTTTTATTATTATAATGTATAAATTGCAAAAAGTAAAAATGTCATGCTTTCATTATGAAAATACTTTATCGTTGTTTTGTATTTAAAGGATGCGACCTTAAATTCTCTGTTTCATATTATGAAAAATCATCGGAATTTTCTAAAAATTTTATTGCTTAACAAAAATAAAACGATATACATATGTGATAAAATGTCGGTTTGCTATCAGCTGCAGTCGTCGTTTTATAATGATAAGACGTTGGACAATTAACGAATGCAGCAGATTAAATGCATTCAATGCGAATTTAAGTAACGAATGTTTTCATTACTTTTGTCGTTTGCGATATATATATTCCGTACCAAAGACTTCCAAAGAAGTAACTTCTTTAATTTATTTACTTACCAGTCTTACCATTCAGAAATTAAGGAAAATATTTTTTTAATTTAAGTATAAGATGACAATGAAGGCTGAGAATAAGAGCTAAAAATAGGACTTTATCATAAATATTTTCGGGAATTACATTACACCAAAATAAACATTTACTTGTAAGGCCTATGTGCTGTAAACGCAATTACTGACGTAATTAGTATCCACCTTTAATGTTTAGCAAACATTTTGATCATCGATGCAAATGTTCATCGGTTCCTGGTAGTCACATACGGCACAAGAACAACGTCAGAAATTCCCTTGACGTAAACGTCTTCGAATTAGTGAACGGCGAACGGAAAAAATGTGTATAGATTTTATTACATTGTTTGTACACGAAACAATTTATACTGTATACTGCTTGTACATACAGTATTTGGTCAGTACAGTTTAAAACTTCTCAAGATCCGATAAACAAATACAGCGTGCGGGTGAATCATTAGCGAAAAATGAAGAACAACTTTTTGGCATTTCCGCTGCACATAAAATAATAGCTTAAGCGAAGAGATACATCAAATCACGTCCTCGTTAATTTCGGAATAAAGTTGCGTAACTATATCTCTTCAGCGTTCTTGGGCTCTCTTAATTTCTTGCGTGAATCATCGGTGGTACGCGCACGTAAGAATTTCGCGTAAATTTCACCGATTTTCACAACGGCGCGATAACATCCGAAAATCTTTCACTCGAATCTCAAGGATCGGCGGTTTTTTTCGGTTTCATTGTTTTTTTTTTTTTTTTATAAAGACCCGTGCACGGTTTTTGTCAAGTGCTTCAAACAGCAGCACGAGACACAAATGCCTTTTTTATTCCGAGAACGTAAGCACAATGAGACAGGAAAAATGTAAGTGAAATATTAATGAAGCGAGGACGCGATGATTTATATTTATATTTCGGATATCCGAAATTCCTGCATACTAATTATGGCGTTTGCGTTGCAAGAAGGGAAAAGTAACCATTAGCTTAATCTTAATTAGTTTATCTATATAGCAATGAACTAACCTACGTCAAACTGGGTAAATAACCGCAACAAGTTTTACGTGCGTTTTTTCCCATAAAGCTACTCCTTTATTGTTTTTCAATATTTTAATTGTACTTTTACTTATTTAAATTGATGCTCGTCAAATACAAACTAAATTAAAATCCACTTATTCAACGGTCCAACAAATATATGATGCGATTACGTTAATGGTATAAACGAAAATTAATAACGGCTTCCCTGAAAACGAGCATTTGTTCCAGAACATATAACGTTACTAATCCCTCTGTATTGTTGATCGCCCTCAAATGTCTTAGGAATCAATAACAAAACAACAGGCACAACAGGGGATAAAGTGAGGCGTCCGACCCTCCGTTTAGGCGCATTCTTCTAAGAATTATTAAACTATGTCCATCATGCAGATGAATAATGTGGATTTCCGAAAAACATTTTGCGGATTTAATTGTCTCAAAAATTAACCTCGACCTTAATCCCATTAAGAGTGTCTGCTCTCGCAGTTCATTGCTTTCTAATCGATTTTTTTTTCTCGTTTGGCTGTCATATACTACTATAACTATACTCACAGCCAGTGTAGTTATGTATAATGTTATATAGATTGTTTGCTTGCAGGTCACTTCTATAATTGAGGACAGGATATCATCCCTTAAGACATCGTTTCCTGGACCGCTTAGAGTTTCCCGGAAGGTAAGCCTATTCATACTTGTTAATCACGCCGATAAATTAAAAAATAATTTCTACATTAAAAATTTGGACGTTTTGGTATGTCGTTAAGCACTGAAATTTCGCGTTAAAAACCGCATCGTTTCCCCTTAATTCTGCCATCATCGACACGTCTCAGGACTAAGCGCAGATCAATGGGACCGCAGTGGCCCACCTCTAGATGTTTTGGGTAATACAAAAGACCACAAACAAAACGATCCCAAGTATTTGGGTATAGTGTATACATGAGAGCCGACAAGATTCTATTAACTTTCGAACACACACAGGTCTTTTATGAATGAATAGCCCTGTGAATCATTTAGCAGGAATTTTGGCGCCCAAAAAGTGCCATGTGTTTTAAACATCGACACATATGAATATATGCTAAATAAAAGAATTCGATGAAATTCAATGAAATGTGTGTATGTGGAGCAATATTGCGCTAGTGAGTGTTCCTACACACAACTTTTGCTACTTTTACATCTGTGCTATCCGAAGCCTTTCCCTTTCATTGCGGTAATTTACATCGGGCAACGGATTAAAACTGGAATCAATTGTGGCACACATATGATGCTGAGGGGGCGCGAATTACGTGCACCCACACGTTCCATGTACCGTTTCCGTTAACGAGCTAACCGAAAATAATTTCCGGTTGATGTCGAGGCGATTTAGAGGCGTCGTAAAAACGCTTATCGTGCTCTGATCTCTTTGGATAGCGTCAACATTGTTCCCAAGGATGTGCGCGTCTCCTTCGGACAGGACCAGACAAAGAGTGCGCCGCTGCTGCTGATGCAGAGGGCTGAATTTATGGCGGTCAGCATAAGCGTACGGCGGCCGATTATGATTTCGAAAGTTTTTCAAAATGAATTATGACACTTTTTCAGCGGCACTCTTCTCTCATTCGGCCTAAACGTACAAACCGCCCCTCTGGCCCGTCCCCTGGAAAAATTCCTAATGTCGATTACGTGCCTCGAAAGCACTCCCATGTATGATCATCGGCGAGATTACCCATGGAGGAATCTGTAGGTATAACAATGGACGTAATTCTAACGACCAATTCATCAAGACCCCGTTGACAAGTTGTCACAAAAGTTGTAATAAGACGATTTATAACTCGGCCATCCGCCTAAATTTATGAGATCGTTGTAATTTGCATTGAGAAATAAACGATCGATTTAATCTTCCTTGTAATTGATGTTCAACACTTACACGTACACTTAGCAAATCGAAATCGCAATGATAAAGTGCAAATTGGTCTAGAGTGATGTGCTCCACAGTTTGAATTACAGGTTTTTATTTTAAGTACATGATTAAAAAAAAATGATACATATTGCTGGCTTAAACATCTCAGGTAACTAATTACTGGATTACAAATGTAACATTGATTTAATTACTTTCTTTGTCGCATTAAACTCAAACAATTGCTGCATGTGTAGCAATATTTGTTTTTTCGGGCCTCGTGTCAGAGAACCATGACATTGACATTGTTTTAACTTCGCATCGATATCTTATTTTAATAAGTTTTATTTATATGTACATACGCAGCAGGAATTTGATTTTAAAGAAAAACGCCGCCTCTTTTTGGTAACCATATATAATTATGATAATTTTCCATAATATAATTGTAGCCGATTATGGCAGCCTGTTTGTACATTATACTGTTGGTAGAATTACTTGCCGAAAACGAGCCGCTACATTAATTGTCGCAATTAAAATTACGTTAGTCAATTATCGTTTAGTATGGAATGTATTTCGCGCAGAAAATTCATTGAGCCGACAGTCATCGAGTTAAATGTATGTGCTTTATTTGTAAGGATTTGTATACAATCTATATCCGGATTTCGAAAAAATGATTTGCACTTTTTACTTTGCGCGGTGTTTTCCAAATCTCCTAATTCGATCTAAGACCGAATTGCGCAACGGATTCTTTGGGTGCTGGACTTTGGATTTTGCTTAATTGCACAACGATTACACATAGAACGCGCACCGTTTGAAATTCTCATTCAAAGTTGTGTATATTAGAAAAATCAAGTGAAATTGTTGCGTGTTACAATCACCTTGCGAGGTCGTTCGAAGATGATTCATTCAATAATAACACACACACACACACACACACAAACACATATGTACATTACCGATGGTATTGTTTGCATTGGTTGTGTCGGCGCGCTAAGTAAATCCATGTACGGGGTAAAGGAATTCCCCGTTTCGCTCAAATTAGCGCATCCTGTACGGATGATTTATTGTTTTATTGCGGTCGCATAGTAATATAATAGTGCACTCAGTCGTGAGGAGTTTGGCGTGCACCCTGAAGTGCACTTTTAGAGCCCCCCGGTAATGACCGATGCTTTCGCACCCTGAATATATCTCATCCTTGAGAGCGACCGGTGTTAATCGGTAGCATTTCCTACCTGAGCGAAGCATTCCGGAGGCAAGTTCAGACTTGCGATATCGCGTTTTGGGTAATTCCGCAAAACTTCGCCTTCCTCACGATCTCTTCTAGTTAACTGGGTCATGATTAGTGCGTGCCTTTGTGGATGACGCATAATATAGTGGATCGGTCCCATTGAAAATGCTCGTCGGACGGGCGCTGAGTTTCCGAAGCGACTTATTCCGCGGCCGGCGCCCAGTGCACAGAGCACCTCGCGAGTGTGGTCCTCAACAGTTCCCGGAACGTTCCGCGCGGCCAGCAGCGCGGCTATGACGACACCGGGAGTTCCTGCTGTACCCGGAAATCGGTGCGCTCGTGTTCTCCAGACACCGCCAAAGGTCCCACTCTCTCTTTCCTCTCGCTCGCCGAGTGTTACTGCTGCCACAATAGTGACGTCAAAGTGTGCTTAAGTTAGCTCTTAACTGGCAGAGAAACACCGATACCTCGAGTACTCTAATGCGTTTTATGAATGGTAGGAGAGGAGGTTCTTGTCTTGGATCCACCTACATTTCGTCCTGTATACAACATTACCGTCAGAGATATATAGTACCTCAGTTGACGTTTCGACCACGACTATAACGTGTCGGCATCTGAAAAGCTCAAACACTTGCGAAATTCAATCAGTGCGCGCTGCTCAATCATTAGCGAACGTAAGTGACCACAGACAATCATCTGAACTGAAGGGCTAGGCAATGACGCTACTTACAATACCAGAAGACTATGTCCTGCATCCTGCCGGTATGCTCGACCGCGACCAAAGGACTGCCAAAATGCCCGCCACCAAGCAGCACCGCCACCACAAACGACCCTCCGATAACGCAAACGTTGATCTCAGTGTAAGCGGCGAAATTAAATCGCGTGATAATTGCAGGAAAATAAGTGCACTAAACAGTGGCAGCTCACGAAGAAGTAGATACGTTTTCACGAAAATCATCCAGAGTAAGTGTCTTCGAGCAACAGGTGGTTTTGCATGTGTTCATATTAAGCTCTCTCTCGGTATTATGCCCATGAATAATACCGCGATAGCTTGTTACACAACTGATTATGTGAGTGTGTTTGTGTGTGTTTGCATTGTGGGGAGCGACATTGACCTATTTATTCACAATTTTTTGTGAATCAGCTAAGTTTCGGGAATTTCGTTGACTAAAAATCGATCATAATATGTAGTATCACCTTCACTTGGCATCTTCCCAATCTATATTCTACATGCCTCTCCATGTAGCGTATAGTACAAATGTACATAAACGAAGCGGACCTGGACGGTAACGTTATAACAATTAAATAGTGACCCAAGATTGCAGTTATATAAATTGCGCGCATTTTTATTACCTATATTAGAGAGCTTTACCGATGTGCACACCTGTACGCTCGTAAATAGTTTGGAATGAATCATTAAGGAAGGATTAGCGCTGCAATTACTGGCCATTATGTCGGTAAATAAGAAAAAACGCATCTAGGTAAACTATTTCGCGATTAATCTTTGCTCGCGCACACACACGCACGCACACCGATAAGAGAAGAATGAAGAGACGCGCGGTCATCGCAAGGGTCATTCCACACTCTTGTAGATATGAATTTCTTCGTCTTCTCCAAAGTTGTAACTCGTCGAAATTCTCACGCTCTGGCGCCCTTTTCTTCATATTTGTCCACACACACACACACACACACACATACACACTCACACAAACGCATACTTATACGCAAGTGAAGACCGAGAGATCACATGGAAACGGACGGACGGATTGTTTGGACAACTCGTGTCGCGTCCATCGAGCTTCGTATAATAATCACAAAAGTGCTTGCAACGACACTAAAACGTCGTCGTAGAGGCAAAGCCGACAAATGAATTTTTATTATTATGTGTATATGCTGCGTGTTAAGCTCGTTTTTATTTGACTTTTTGCTTTGCAGGAGTAAAACAAGTCCTAGTTGTCGGCACATATCTTCTTAGTATAGTTCACATACCCAGTGCGTTATCGGCACCCATCATGAACAAGTTCACCGATGTCCACCAGGCCTGGAACAGTCCGCCCAAGTGGATCAATCCGCTGAACGTAACGGACAGCGAGAGGGCCGTCAATGAGAACGCGCAAATGGCCATCTTATGCCGGCAAATCTTGGATCAAACGAAATTGGCCTACAATTCCGCTAACAATTTCGTCGAAACTTTTGTGGTAAGTATTTTGCATTTTCATATTTTTACATTTATTTCCACATGTATATAACAAAAGGAAACCTAACTATACGCGACCGGTAAATAGAACAATTGGGTTTTCACATTTTCGTACTATTTCCCCGGTAACTGGAAATCAAACCATTATTATCTAGATTGTTGGTTTGGAAATCCAGTCGACAATTATTTTCCATACATACCGATGTTTGCTTTTTTTTTTCTTTCTTTTCTACTATTTCATTGTTCATATAATAATGAAGTTGCGCTTGTCGACGAAGAAAGTAAGTTAGCAAGTGCGGTTGGTAATTAGTATGCATATTTGGTCGCTCATATGCTGATGAACGTCTGATTACACACTATCATATTTTTCTTCTCTATCAGAGGCGCATCAAAACAAAACGTCTTCGGATATAAATAACTCCAATGCGTCTTTATCGCATCCGGTAAAAGCGTTTGTCCGCTCATATGGATTTTCCGGCGACTAATAACGATATCCTATTACTTCAGCCGGTATCGACGATTGTCGTCATAGTGTGCGTGCCATCGCTAACGTTGTCCATCAGCTGCGACGACACCACGGCGATGATCCCACGCACACTTATTCCCTTCTCTCTTTCGTTCTGTCTCTATTTTTCTTGACCCGCGTATACCATTCTACTTAAAGCAATAATGCGATACATTCGCACCTATATCGGTTATTTGGGTGTGTATGCACGTATACACTGCTTGTTCGATTTACGTGTGCTGTACAATGAATGCATGGAGAGCGGGACAGAGAGCGCCTTCAAGAGGCGTCAGGCAGTCTGCGAGACTACGCGCGCGACCGCCAAGGTCGTTGAGCCGATAATCCTTATCGCGGAGCGTTATCCTGCTCCTCTCGAATTTCCTCCGACGAAGCGGGAAGATATTCGCTTGCGCTCGCAATTTTTCAGGTGTCGCCGCCCGCGTATCCCACATTCCTTCTTCATCACACTTGCGTCACACACTCACTTGGTGTTCCTACATTGCCTACCTATCGTGTACCATTTGCTATCCAGTTACAATTATTTCTGAGTCTGCTCATATTCATTCACACACACCTGGTGCACTACATTCGTATAATATATGGAACTTGGCTCGATGTGTGGGCTTTACATGCTGTTCTTGCTGCTGTTACATAATCGTCGCTTTTCTTTGCAGTCACATCACTTCGGACAATCGGTGGACGAGCTTAATAGCGCTATGTACAGTACGTACGACTGGCTTCCGTCCAGCCAGGACATACCGAAGAAACACAAGGAAGTCATTCCGCCATCCGATGGGCGTTTCGCAGAAATAAAGGTAGGATTGAAAAATAAAAAGAAAAACCAAAAAATGAAAAAAAAAAAAGAAGGAATTTTTATAGTAATATATTTTGTGTGTGTTTTGTTTGATTGAAATATTTAGTTGGACGACTTGATTGTTCACGTCTACGAGCAATTGCAAAAGATCGCCGTCGGTTTGGAGCAAGTGGTGTGGAGCATGAACGAGCCGAACAGCAATGCGGATCCGGCGTTCATGCAGAAGTTCGCGAACATGGAGAAGGAACTGCAAATGGTTCTGATCGAACTGCAGACTGCAATCGTGACTTTGAACTTGAAGTCGCGTCCGGACGTTACGCGGTACGTGATGCCCGAGCAGTACCGCGACATGGACGCCACGGGACGGGTAAAAAGAGACTGGATCATCTTTCGCGATTATCTCAACACACTCGAATACACTATCGAGGCCCTCAACGCAATCAGGGGGAGCCTTTAAAGCTCTTTAAACGAACAACACACAACAAACAAAGTACAACCTTCTAGTTCCGATAGTCCGCCATTAATATATACATTTATATTAGTTGTCTATACGTTTAGAAAGTATAGGTATGTATCAATTTTATTTAATTTTTTCAATTTTTTTTTTAATTCGGACTCAAGTAGCTCAGTTGTAAACTGCGAAAAGGACTATAAGTATATTTGTTTGATTTGACTAAACGCATCTTACGAACACAATCAAATAACCATTCAGAGAATCAAAGAGAGAAAATGTAACTGATTTCATTTTATTGCCAACCTTCTTCTCACAATTAGCACTTCCATTCATTCGCATTTTTTTAGCGTTATTTATTGCGTACATATAACTTTTTTTTTTCTTTTAATTTTATTATTGTCGCGGTTATTTATTATATACATTCAAACTGTAATGATTCTTATTATTTATTGAGAAAGAAAACTTTTTAATACAAAAAATAATAATAACAATAAAATAATATTATCATTTTTGACTAATTTATTGTTGTAGTATATTAGGAGCGAGACAAAATAATTATGTAATAATAACAATAATAATACAAGTAAGATATTATTTAATAGTAGACTTAGTGCGCTAAAGTTAGTACTTATAAAATTCGACTTAAATTATATTATTTATTGCTTACCGTCAATGTATTATTTACGTAGACCGCTAATGTTTTACATACTTTATATATACTGTGATACTAGCGCACCTTAATAATTTATTGTTATTAAATGTATAGCTATTTGTTTGCATTTCCTTTGTTTTTCGTCCTGGCGTTCTAAGTAGTTGTGTAAACTGCGTGTTCCTGCCCAATATTTGAGAGTCCGCTGTGCGTTTTTAATTGCTTTGTGTGCGGCTTTCGGTGGTGGCTAGCTCGGCCATCGATGGCATATCTTCACTCTGTACATCTTACAGAGTCTAAACATAGAAAAGAGCAGTGCGTGTAGGAAAGAAGGTGATCCGTCATCCTTCGAGCGGATAGCGATAGACGACAAAAGTACGGTGCGTCGGATGGTTCGCGGAACGAGCGCCCGGTTCCCACGAAAGCCAAAACTTATTCCTTGAATAATATCGAAGAAATGCAAGAGTTCCCAGCCGGAGAGCCGCAGAGGGTATCGACAGAAATTAAACAATGCAGCCGCAGTTATCTGCGGCGATCTCGAGCGGCGAGCCCGACGACGTTGCGACCACTGAAATTTCGGTAGAGAATGCGTTTGAAATAACAAACACGGATATTTTACCGGTGCTCAATAAATCAGTTAGCGCTTGAATGCTTTGCGCCACACACACGTTTATAAATTACTTATATGTTCCTCTACCTACTCGTTATTTATTCCTTTTCGTGTCAGTCCTTTTGTTGGCTTGCGCGCGTTTGAGTGTGTGTGTGTGTGTGTGTGTGTGTGTGCGTTTGGCAATGCAGTTCTAAGTTCTTATTCGATTGAAAAAAGAAACGTAAAGATTTGCTTCTGTACGAAGCTCATGTTGTAGCGCAAACATGAAGTTAATTGAAGGTGCGTGCAGTTTTCGGGGGCAGAGTTGCGTCGCTTCTCGGGCGAACCCAGGCGATGCGAATCTGCCTTTCGTAGCCACCGGTGACGAATGGTGGAAAGACTAAACAGCACGCTTGTTTAAAAATCATAAATTACAGCGGCAATAAATACGAGTAAGCAGCAGCAGCCGCAGCCAGCAGCAACAGCCCACAAACATCAGCACACTTAGTGCCACCAATAAACCAATAAAATTATCCAAGAATTGTCACACTTAATAAGGTGCGCGCAAGGGGATCGTTTCCACTGCTGCTTCTGCTGCTGCTGCTGCTGCTGATCCTTGCTGCACTACCGATCCGCAATTAGTAATCCCGCGATACTAATTAACATTTTTTCGAGCCTGCATAACGACATTCTCGCCGCTTGTTTTAAATGTGTCTTGTTGCTCCGAAGATTAAGTGAGAGAGATATCTAAAAAGCAAGCACACCGATGTAAAATGCAAATAACTGTTTGTATATAGGTATAAACTGGGCAGACATGCAGAGCGGTACGGGAGAACAGGACTAAACTACAACTAAATTTTTTATAGCATGTTAACATCACAAAACTACTGCTTCACAAACGAATGACCAGAAGAAGAAGAAAAAAAAAAAAGAGCCAACCGCAAGATAAATAAAACAAACCGAATCGGCTGCTTTACCTGTTGCTTGTATGTTGTTGCTTGTATGTTGTGTATGCTGTGGTGGCTCTTGTCTTTTCTTGTCTGATGAAGATGATGGAACTTAAAGCGTCCTTACACACAAACGCTTCTTCTAATTAATTTATTTCTTATAAATTATACCGGGCCAATTTTAACCTTCACCAATAATTATCCCATCATTCTCGCTTTTTTAAACGATTTTAATTATTATTATTCGGCGGCTCGGTTTGTGCGCAACAGGTAAATATGTGTTTTTTTTTTATTTTATTTTGCACAATGCGCGCAAATATTTCGGAAATTCTTTGTGATTAAAATTTACTTGGCGATCTAAATTAGCAACTATATTCAGATAAAGAGTACTGTTTTTTTTTGTTATCTAATTATAATTTGCTTATCATTTTCTCTATATTTGGCCAAATTATGCTAAATATAAAATCTTTAATACTAAATATCTCAAATAAATTTAAAAAAGTTATCAAATTAAAATATAAATATCGTAGTTCCAATAATATCACCTTTTTTATTATTTTACGTTATATAATTTAATAATTCATTTATAATTAGTATCTTAGTGAACTTTATCTAAATTGGAAATTCATTTTTGCTTTATTTGGTCTAAAATTTGCTAAATATAAAATATTTATTACTAAATATCTCAAATAAATTAGAAAAAGATATCAAATTAAAATATAAATATAGTAATTCCATTAAAATCCTCTTTATTTTTACTTTTCGTTATACATATAATTAAATAATAAATTTGAAAAATATTGAAAAAATATGGCTTAACGTTGCATAATTTTTTAAATAATTTAATTAAAAGTCATTTTTTAATATTAAATAAGAAATTTTAATAGTTTTATAGAATTTTCTTGATATTTTATAAATTAAGCCTAATTGATCTTGTAAATCAAATCAAACAAGTAATGTTGATAAATGAAAATTATCAATACACTCCACATTAATTATGGAACTATGAATCATTGATAACTAACCAATTGTTTAGAAACAATTACGAAAATAAAACAGCATGACGTAATTCGTGCAAAAATAGAAAATTCAAAATTGGGCGCCATATTCCGAAAGAAAGTTTCCTTCTTCGACAAGCAGGAACGACCAAGTCCCAACGTGAAGAAAAATATTCTTTATATACGACCAAAAAAAAAACTATTTTCAACAAAAGCATATCTAAAATTTCTTTTGCAAATAATGCCATTTTAATTATTAACTGCACACTTGTGCTTCGAACAATTACGCTTGCTGATTATATGCTAAACGGGTAAATAATAAATAATTTTTATTAGTCGCAAAATTCATAATTGCGCACAGTACAATATTCGTCAAGCGATATATTGAATATAATGTTCGACACAAGCGTGAAGTATTTATTTTATGTAAAGTGCATGTGGGTCTACCTATACCGAGAAATGAGCATGCATTTCTGAAAATTCAAGGTAAACACATATTCATAGCGCTTATTATATTCGCATATAATAATTATAATAACAACAATAATCCTCATAACTGTATTTAGTAATACAATATGACAATTATTTTTTATATGGTAACAAATCGTTTGTGGTTTGCTTTTTTTATTCATTCGTTTTTTATTCATTCCCGAGCATGTCAATTTAGACCGTCACATTTTCTTGTCTTGCCGTTGACATCGGTAATTGAGTTTTTCTTCTTTGAGAGAAGGAAAAGCATTACTCTCATTATTATTACTTACAGCTATTACAAGTGTATTTAATCATCCTACCTATTATATTATTATTATTACCATCAAACAAGTTATGCGGCAGTTACAGATTATTCTTATGTAATCGCTTGTAATTTAATCACTTAATATTAGCCCTGAAAACCGAATCGACACGATTTCACATTGAAAATTATTATATTACATATTTATTTTCCGAAGTCGCTTGGAGAAATTTCGTCGATTGCGTTTATTTGTTATTCTAATCGAGTTTACAACGTCTAAAAATTCCGGGCGAACAATAATATTTTGTCGGCTCTCTTTAAGGGTGCATTATGAACGATTTCCATGGTGATTTATGACTTTGAAGATTGAGTGATAAAGCCATCCCATGGTAAAGATTATGTACCGCATAGAAGTGAAAGAAGACCAAGAAGATTATTTTAGTGTTTGGCACAAACAGGTTCTCGAGTTGCCATAGCTGTGAAAACGACACGGACAGTCTGCGAGAGGAAGCGAGAACGAATGTGCGGGAAAGAGGGACGGCAAATAAATGTGTGGAAACAAAGGATTTATTCTGTTTGTGGAGTGTATTCTTGTTGGTGATACTCTCTTTTGGGGGCGGAAGGTTTCGGCTTTTGGGTCGCAGTCGGGACCACTTTCGGGATTATCCTTGCACTGCAACGCAGCAAGGATTATTTACATTTTATTACACATTCTATTCCAATACATTGTTATCTATTGTGTCTAAATACGCAGTTAATGTTATGACGTTGTAAAATTTGCCAATAGATTAGTGTAAAATTTATGGAAGCCGCCGGATTTTAAACAATGATGCATTCACATGACGTCAGTTCGGCAGCCGTCATTACTTTTTCATAAACATCATTTCTTTGTGGGAGAATATTTTGTTAACAATTTTTGAATGAAAATATTTAAGGATTATACTTCCGTTAAGGAAGTTTCTGTTTATATTTTCATATATTTATCTTGGATTATGCACAATATATAGCAAATAGTCTTGTAATGTTAATATTTAATGAATAGTTAATGAGTACTTTGGAAAAGGCGATTCAGAATTCTTTAAATAAAAAGCACTTTAAATAAGAATTTTCTAAATGAAATAAAATTTTCAAGAAAAAAACAAGAAACAGTGGAAAACCCATGTGAACAATGATTTCCTGATGACCAACGGTTATAGTAAGAAGAATTTGCGTCAATTAGCTTAGCAAAATACTGCATATTCACTAAATACAATTAAGAAAAGTTTTTGAATTACTCAGTCGTGGCCTAGATCCTGTTTCAAGAGTTGTGTCTCTCTGAGAACGAACAATACTGTCTGTTTGCATTAGCGGTTTAAGCAGTTCTCCATCAACTCCGGAAATGCCACTCACGCCGTGCACCACCTCCGGGTCTCTCCAACATTAGAAATTGTAGGACGAAATTTACCATACACACCGCATAATATTTACACATTACACATTCATTGCAGGTACATAAACGCGAAGCGAAACAAAAGGATCACGCAAATAAATCGTCTGTAATACATTCATTGAACGCAAACCAATTCGCGTTTAATCAAATCAAGCCAATGGTATGTGACGCAAATTATGTAACGAACGAAAATTGAAGAATCTCAATTAATGACTAATAGGCGGCATCTTTTTACGCGGAAGTCTCATTATCTGTCCCACTTGCGTATCGCTGTGTGTTGATATTTGACACCAAATGACGCCATGGATGATTCACTAGTGTATAGTTAACAGTTGGTTGCAAATGCATCCATCGAATGCGTCTGGAATAAGCTGCGCCGCAGATCGAGAGAGAGTGTCAAAAGTGGCGCCTAATGTGTTTTCTTTGTGAAATTGCACATTTTTGGGCATCGTCAAATCCAAAGATTACTAATGGGCAGATGTCGGACAATGGTGCGAGCTTTTGTACCGGGCAGCCAAAAGCTCTAGCGAAAGAGTGAATTAGGTGTAGAATAATAAAGTAAGGGGCACTTTTATCTTAGAAATCGAGAGGCTAAGAGAGATCCCGATGAATAGAGTCTTAAATATGCTTACGGTGGCGTCCGTTTGTGGTGAGATCCGCATTCGGTGTTTGTTTGTCCTTCGTCTTGTAGGACGTCTGTTGATGGAAATGTGTTGCATGCGAGAGGAGTGAAATATTTACTAGATCCTTTGTTGTCGATTTTCGTGTCGACCATTTCCTGACGTCTCAATTCAAAGAGCGAAGCGAGAGTCCTATTCATTCAACAGAGAGTGGCTGGCGAGTGTCGGTGGCGGTGGCGCTCCTTCTTCATTCATCCCCCGACGCGGTGGACCAGAGGTGGACCCACCGCGCGTCACTATAGTTGTTCCTCGCTTGGCACCTTCTCCTTCTTCTTCTTCTTCTTCTTGTTCATGTTCTTCATTGCCGAGATGGTCATCTCGCTGCTGAGTGAAATAAAAGAAAGAAAAAACGTCGTCCAGGTAGTTGCGCATTATGTTCACTACATAAATCTACTTGTCACAGGTCTAATCCGCTATGAAAAAGGAGCATGCTAGAAGGACAATAGACGAATTTTAGCTTTGAGTAAATATTTGCCGATTGTTGTAACGGAGATTCGAGATGGTGATTTACACCGAGATGCTGAATCACCGAATATAACAGCCCCTCCGGAGCACCTAGAGGGCCCATGGGAGGTCCTCCTTCGAGTTCTGCATATTTCTAAACAATTGCGCCAACTCGGAGGAATTTATTTCGCCGAGGCGATAAGCGGGAGACGAGAGGTGCAAAAAGAGTCCTGCTTGCTTGCGTTATTGTCGCGCCTATCGACTAAACGTATCGTTTATATATGCATGCACCGAACAAACACACTGCGGCGATTTATTATTATAAAGAAGTCGCATTCGGAGTCACGTAGCAAACGACTTAACTGGTCGCGAAGGCAATAATATGCACACACGCAAAACCGATGCGTTCCACAATCCTCTTCTCCACCGGCCAACGAGGCAACGAATCTCGCATCATCCAAAAAAAGAAGAAGTCGAAAGAGGCCCAAGATCTATTTGGCGGTGGGACCGGATGGGTGTCGGTGGCGGTTGGTAACGAGGGCACTAGGAATGCGGGATTGAGCCATCACGTGCGGGAGGGCCGCAGCAGATAACGAGGTGAAGATGCCGGTCGAGAGTCAAACGGACCACCCGTCGATGGAAGGGTGACAAGGGACGTTGCATTGGACGTGTATAATAAAGTGGCAGTCGCGCACTCGGCGGTTCCCAGTGCTCAGGTTTCCGGTGCAGGTAGTAGTCGAAAACGCCATTGAAAGAACGAAATGAATACCCGGTACCCCTGCTGTACAGACGGGCCGACACGGCGCCATATCACTCCTCACCATCGGAGGTGTGAGCCTTGGAATGCGCAAGATGTGCTGTTAATATTTCACTCACTTCTTCGCTTCGCAGCAGCAGTTGTTAAAGGCGGCGAAAATCACACGCCAAGAGCACACCCACCGCCGAACACTGCCAAAGACACTTTTCCACCGCATCTACCCGATACACATTTCGTAATCATATTGCTTTTCGCCTAGTAAGCGTTTCCTCTTCTATAGCCCACACCACTTCGTGGATGCTGTGGTTTCTCTGATTTAGATTTAGAATATGGTAGCTGCTGCGTATTTGTCGGTCCATCCATGATCCGGAAACCGAACGTGGGAATATGACACCCAAGATTTTGCTCGACTTGCAACATGCATGTGTGTGTGTGTGTGTGTTCGTGTGTGCGCGACGAAAAGACCACACACCGATCCTATAAACAATACACCTTCGCTCGATGGTCACAACACTTTGGCCGGAGCACTTATTAATGTCTTTATCGCGTTCTGGTAGTTAGCAGAAACGATGTAACGACATGTATACGACTAATGGGATCCTTATTATACGGATGGTCCTTTGCACTTAATAATAATAGACTTGTCGAGACCACCCTACAAATTACATGGTGTGAAACTAGCCTCTCCTTCAGTTGTAAATTTCAATTTTTAACTTTTGTCAAAAGCCCGTTTATGACTGACACCTTTGAAATGGAAAATTTTACGTTCCATTGTGAGGCGTCGCAAGGAAAAAGACTTGTCGCGCACCTTGGTGGTGGTGCTGCACGGTATAATAACTTGTAACACTTGCAAACCATAAATGCATCCGTCGTCGATTTTCGAATTTCTTCTCCGAGCAGCAGGAAGTCTTCATTTATGGCCCTTTTCGAAACCTTTTTCTTCCGACGCCGCTATTAATAAACACGAACGACTCGAAAAAGTCACTTGTTGCTGCATATGTGCCTGAGTACCTATACCTGCAGACCGAACCATCTCCATGGTTCGAATTCACCAACCGAACCACCGACACCAACACCGACCAACCATCGCTGAGGTTGACGATGACGACGACGATGATGATGACGATAATAATACCGATAAAATTGACAAATGATCAAATGGTCCACACGGCCATTGTATTTAAATTCGCGCATTCCAATCAGATTTTGCATATGCATTTATTTTTCAGCGGTCAGTAATTGTTATTGTTCTTTCTGGTTGCTCTCTGAAAATATTGCTTCTTCGGCACGGATGCTAACAATAATGCATCCTGATCGCCCGGTCGTCTTTTGTACTTACTCGCTAAAACTTATATACGTTTGTTATTTTGCGTGCTGCATGTGTAGATATTGCACCCACAGCCACTGCTTGAAGATGCCGTCTCGCAGCGCGCGACGAAAAGAAAGAAAGTGGATTTTATGCAGCGCATAGAGGAGGCATATGCTCCTGTTTGATTTAGTGCATGTTTATGCGTGCCGATGCACCGATTGCAGAAAGTCTCGGAGAATCAGCGTGTCGGCAAAACTGTGTGCCCACTTTATATAATATTGTCCATTTTCTCACTTCTTCACTTCTTTAATGTGCGCACACTGCGCTCTTCTTCGTCACTTTTGCGAGCCGCGAATTCATCGCACAACTTTATTTTCAAATTCCTTCTCTCTTTTTATCTGAGATCCTTTTTTCCTGCATGCTTATTATAAACAATTACAACTGTGCTGCATGTAAAAAAACTCAACAAGTCGATGATATTTATAGTTATTTTGCAATTCTGTTATAACAATATTATGATCTGCATGTGCACTTTTTTCCTACAAGTTGTGGAAAAATTTGCACTGTTCATACATATTTTTTTTTGTCCTATTTTATCTAAAAATGTTACGTTTTGCAAATTATTGCTTAGCTTCCTTTGTCAATGAAACGATTTTAATCTTTTTTTTTCTCGTCATATCAATTAGTAATCCATCTAAATCGATTCGAAAACAAATTAGTTATCAAATTTGCAATTAATTCCATAGTCAAATGTATTTATTTTAATAATGTTAATATCAAATTTCAAGTTGCTATTTGTGATTAAGTTTGGATTTGTTGAAAATTTTCCTTTTTGTTTAAGTTTTGGCATTAATATTTCTTTAATTAAAAAATCATATAAATATTTTATTGGCAAAATGAATTATCAGTTCTTCCAAATGATAAATTGTTTATTTCTAATTTACCATTAATAACTTTGCTATGACTAATTAAATTAATTAACGATGATAATATTAAGTATATATACTCGTACATATAGTTTATTGCTGTGAATAAACTAAAAGTCGAACTTTAAAATCTAAAAAAATTACACCAAAAATTAATGGAAACAATTTTAGTAAATTAATGTAAATAATTTGATAAATTAAATGCATTAAATTCGAGTGCCATAACTCATAATAGGACACTCAAAAGTTTCGCAAAAATTGCATTTAATCAAATTATTTTTATTGACGAAAAGTTAATGAGTCAATTTAAATAACTATGCACGTAGAACGTAGATCTAGATAAAATTGACTCATTAAGATAATGCAAGTATATCCTATTAAAATTAACGTTGACAGGTTGTTTGTTTTTATTATTGAATTAAAACACGCAATCGGGAAAATTATCTTTCGCTTAATTCGCGCAATTTTTCGATCCGTTCACTCGAAAAAGGGGAATTTCAATTAGACACAGCGCGCCGTTTCCGATCGGAAAAACTCCAACGCAAACATTTTACTAATATTGAATATTATTAACATTATACTTTGTTTTGATTGGAGGTAAGTGGGAATTCCGATGGTCACACTTGCGGCGGAGACTTTCAGTTTCGTTCCTAGCTAATAAAACTCTTATTAAAACACTAATGCTTGCAAATTAATGAGCATGAAAATCTTGCGGTCGCCTGAAACAATTCTTTATCTGTTAAATAATTTCGATGTATGTAATTAATATGAGTCAGACCTTATCTAAGTAAACACTAGAAACAATTTTAATTCAAAAAGTAAATAATGCTACCAGCAAAAAGCCTAATCAATCGCGAAACATTTGCAACTTTTATCGCTCCTATTTTAATTTATTAATCTCAATGAACAAAATGTTTGTTATTATGCAAACTGAATGGTAATTCAACTTACTGTTTTAATTACACAATTAATTTAATAAACGCACGTTTTATATTGTTGAATTAATAGATTTATGGTTGTGGTGTTGCTAATTTTCCAGGAAGAATTATAATGTGGCATAACGTAATTAACGAAAATATAATTACACACTTTTCAGATGATGTTTTATTTACATAATGTCACTTGCGTAAGATTGCAACTCTTTCCGTGAGCGACTTTTAAGGAGGACACTTTTTCTAGTCCGTATAATATTTATTTTCCGCTATTCGTGCGCAAAGAAGCAAAAACAAAAAACGCCAATAGAAAAAGTCGACTTCCGTTTCGTTATTCCATGATATATAAAATGACTAATTGCGCGATCTTCAAAATCTAGATTCTTACACTACTATTGCTATGACTCAAAGTCAATTGTTTCATTTTTTATTTAAAAGAAAATAATGCCTAAGTCAATAGTTGGTGGAAATACGCCAACAACATCTACAAGTGATAATTATGCAAGCAACACTTGAGAATTGAGCATTTTCTTCGAAGAACGTAAAGCTTTTCGGAATTTATCGATCCATTAATATTTGTCAATTAATCGATGTTGACAAACATGCGGAAATTATCACTCAAAATTTGCAATTGCTTAAATATTTCAAATAAATTGACGTAATTCGTGCGATAATACTATTTCGGGCACTTTAGAAAATTACAAAAATAAAAGGTACAAAAAATAAAACAAAACTTTTTAAACTCGTGAATTGTCTCTAAATTATTTGTTGGTATCGATCATTATGAAAAGTATCGGCGATCGTTTTGATGATTAAGCGCTTAAATTCCATATAAGGGTCTTGTAGTATAAGTGTGTGTATAAAAAGAGAGAGAGTGTAAATTTATTGACATTGAATAATGAATGAAGTGAAATGAGACGTCGCGGTTCGTGGGACGTGGGTGCACATTCCTGATGTGTCGGTCGATTAGTAAGTTGACAAGAGCGAAATGTATAAGCGGGGCTGCAAGAAGGAGAAGAAGACCTGGGGGTGCATGCTACAACTCGGATGCACGTTGATATCATCGAGATATTTCAGACCGGCAGACTTCGCGCTAATGAGACCGCCCTGCCTCTTATTAAACACACACACACACACACACAAACACACACAC
>JASKGO010004053.1:0-15895 GCA_030556065.1 Holobus sp. GC000080
AAGTAAATTAGTTAAATAAATCAATAAAAATGCTTAAAAACTCTGTAATTTTACTGCTATTTTGGGTATGTAAATCTCTTTTTTATTACCATTAATTTTAAAGTATGAATTTCAGCTTAACAGTGCAATTTGTGAATACTCAGCAGAAGATTGTCGTTCTTTGGGCTTTAACAAAGCCAATTTATTATGCTCTTCATGTGATCAATTAACTAAATTTAACTTGGATTCGCTTAGGTATTCCTTTATAAATTCATTAACGCTTTAATTATGAGTATTAATTTTATAGGGACCACTGTAAGAATTGTTGCCATCAAGATGAAAATGCTTCCACTGAGAAACAGTATGCCAAAGCAATTTTAGAGGTTTGCACTTGCAAATTCGGTGCCTATCCTCAAATCCAGGCGTTCATTAAGAGCGACAAACCGGCTAAATTCAGGAACTTGCAAATTAAGTATGTGAGAGGCTTGGATCCCATCATTAAACTCTTTGATAAGGATGGACAGTTAAAGGAAACTGTTGCAATTGAAAAATGGAACACTGATTCTGTTGAGGAATTCCTAAATGCTCATTTGTACAAAGAAGAAGAGGAATATTTGAAAACCAATATGATATAAGAAATTGATAATGCATTTACACCATTGGTGAAATTTTTCATTACATTTTTATTATTAAATGTAATTAATATCAATTAAATTACGAAAAGAAATTTTTAATTAGTTAATGTAACTGTGTCTTCGTTAATTTGCACTTGAGTCATGCGTTTCAGGCGTTTATTGAATTTCTTCAAGTGTTTTTCAGTATGTTCAGTCAATCCTTTATGTTTTATGTAGCTGTTGAGTACTTTTTTCTGCAGTTTTACTAAAGAAATTTGCTGTTTCTTATTGAGAACACCTAAAATTTTCTCTTCAAATGAAAAATCTTCTGTTTGTTGTTGTTCTTCAATGTTATTTGATTCATTTTTTGCTTTTTTAGCTTCGGGTACTTCAGTTTCGGATTTCCTTTTCTTTTTTGTTGATTTCTTTGCTGCAATTTCAGTTACTTCTTCCCCATTTTCATGCTGACCAATTGTTTGTCCTTCATTTTCATTTATTTCTTTGCCATTTTCCTTTGTTTCTTTTCCATTTTCTTTCGTTACTTTTCCATTTTCTTTCAATTCTTTTGCATTTTTAGCACTAAGATGTTCATTTTTGTACTTTTCAATTAAATTCCAGGCATCTTCAATAATCTTATTGTTTATCCTTCTGCCTACACTATTACTAATAAAATTCTAAAAATAAAAATTCATTAATTTTAAAAAATTAATTAATTTTGCAAAGAAAATAAGCAAAAACAAACTTACCATGAATTTAACTTTCTTCCTGGGAACATTAGCATAGCCTGATATGGTATTCAATAAGTTACTCAAATCATGAGACATGTTATTTCTTTCCTTTTCAGTGATAGCTTTAATCATATCCAGCCAATTTTCCTGTTTTTGTTCCCCTTTTTGAGCAACTGCTTTAAATGTCCCTTTAGCAGCATACCTTTCATCTTCAGTTATACACTTAGTATGGGACACATACTCATTATCTCTATGAGTTAAATAATAGTTTGTTTAATTGTAACAGTAGAAAAACAGTAGAAAAAAAAAATAAAACTTACAGGAAATCTTTTAAACAATCAACACAAGTCAGAGACTTCCTAGATCTGCAAGCCATTTGGTAGTGTTTCTCTACCTTTGGCTTATGCACAGAATCTCCACAGTTATTACAAGTAAACACCACCATAATTTGGCTTTTAAATTACTTATTTACTAAACTTTCTTTTAAAAAAAGTGCGGAGCTTACCAAAAAAACGTGTCGGCAAAAGAGGTTAGGAACGCATCGAGTAAGAAATCATATGCAACCAGAATTGCAGCATAGTGTTTACAAGATTACATAATAACTGCATAATGCCAGACATAACCAAAAAAGTTACCAAAATAAACAGTGGGTGTCTTAATAAAATAAGTGTTAATTAATAAATTAAGAAGAATTTAATTAGAGAAAATGCCAAACCGTAATCCGGATAATACCTACTACCGTTCGCAATATTCGCAGCAGTGGCAAAACATTAATAACATACCTCAGCAATATGCACCATATTCAATGCTGTCGAATGCAAATTACTTTAACAGTCAAGAACCAGCGTACAGTTATCAAGACTACAATGCCTGCACTTCGAAGAGCCAGTACGCCCAGAGTTCTTGCATCTACGAGCAAGACTGCTGGATGCCGGATTCGCGATTCGTCTCAGATTTGGAAAGAGGACTACAGGTAACAGACAAAATAGAAAGCATAGAAATCAGTAGCAAAGATTTGAGTCCAGCTAGTGGTTGCAGCAACTTGGACTTGTTTTCCGACTTTCCCCTCTGCAAGAATTTCAATTCAACTGCAACCACTAGCAATAAAAACTACACTGATTACCCTTCATGTTCGCAAATGCAATTAGAAGGAAACCTGCAGCTAAATGAGAAAAACAACACTAAATACTGCAGCATGCCTAAACTATCCATATCTAGTTGTGATTACAGTCAGTACATTCCCAACACAGACTGTTTCCAAGATGTTTTTTCGTCGTCAGAAATCCAAGATTTTAATTTCATAGGAACAGAAGACGCTTATATTAATCCATCAGTACAGCAGTTAACTGGGGAAGACAGTGATATAGTTGTGGAGGAATCAGAAGAAGAGGATTTTCTAGAAAATACTGCTACTGCTGCTGCTGCTACGAAAATAGAAGAAAGAGTTTCCTGTTTGGTTTGCCAACTGATTGTTTCTTCGCTAAATGCAAGGATTTTTACGCCAGAAGCTCCTTTACTTTTAGAGAAAGAAAACAGCAGCTTTGGTAAGATAAATCTGCTAACCAATTGCTTCGCAGACAAATACTTTCTTTGCATGGATTGTTTCAATTTGATTACTTCAATTGAACAATTGGAATGCAAATTAAAACAATACAAAAAAGATTTGGATAAGAAACTCAATAAACTCGACGGTAATGCAACGAAATGCAGTCACAAAATTCACTGTAAAATTTGCAATAAATGCATTTCGCTAAGGCGAATCTATCGGCGTCATTTGCAACTGCACAAATTGAAAAACCGTTTGCTGTGCGATATCTGCGGCCGCAGGTTTTCGAAAATTAAACTGTTCCGACAACATCTGCAGAACCACAACGAAAATTCCACCAGGAAGATTCAAAGTGCGCACAATTGCAATATTTGTCGCAAGCCTTTCAAGACGAATTCGAATCTGAAAGAACATTTAAATTACTGCTCCGGACGGATGCCTTTTAAGTGCATCAGATGCAATAAAAAGTTCTCGACCAGTACTAAACTGAAGAATCACGTGAAGTTAAAACACGAGAAAAAGTTTAATGCAATCTGTTCGATTTGCAATATTGGTTTTGTGCAAATGTCCGAATATAAGAGGCACATGGTTTCGCACAGTACCGATAAAAAGTATTCTTGCGGGAAATGCGATAAGTCTTATAAGACGCTGGGAAATTTGAATTTTCACATGAAATTCCACGAAAATGCGCTGCCGTTTCTCTGCAAGGTCTGCTCGAAAGGATTCATGCGTAAGGAATATCTGGACGCCCATATGGCCAAACACACTGGCGAACGGAACTTTGCTTGCAGTTTGTGCGAGAAGAAATTCGCGTCGCAGAAGAATTTAGATGCGCATTTAAAGTACCACGATGGCGATTCGAATAAAAAGTCGTGCCACACGTGCGGCAAGATGGTCAATAAGTTTGTGTGGGAGGACCATTTGAGGACCCATAGTAATTTGCGCGAATTCGAGTGCGACAAATGCGATATGCGGTTCAATACGAAGAGTGCGCAGCAGAAACACAAAAAGAGGAAACACGATAATGAAAATGATAATGTTAATAATGTTTAAGTGTTAAAAAAATTGTTTTTAATTTACATTAAGTGTTTTTTTTTGATAGTATTTTAATTAAATTTAAGTAATTTAATTAATTTGTTAATTAAAAAAAAGTTTCTTCTTTTTATTTTCATCCCATGAAAAAAAGTTTAAAAAAAAAGAAGAAAATTACTCACTGTGACTGGACTTATCAGAAGCATCAGAAGAATCATCTGAATTTTCATCACTATTGTCTTCTTCATCGGTGCTATTATCAGGACTTCCTAACCACTGAACGGATTTCGTGTCGTCTGCAATAAGGACTTTCCATTCGTCCAGTTTCTTTAAATCCAGTGCATAAAAGTCCTGCAAGGCGATTTCCTTGTCGTCTTCTTCGAAAAATCCGCCGTATAAATACAAAATTCCGTGTTTTACAGCTAAGCCGCAGTTCATTCGATTCGAAGGTTGAAAAGTTGTTTCTTGATGGTCTGCATCGCCAATTTTTGTTGCTGAACTAGATGCACCACCCGATTGTAAAGTGACTTTAAATATTCCATCGTCAGCTAAGGTTGTTGTCTCTACTTTTTGTATAATTTCTTCTTCAACTTCTAAATTGAGAAAATCGGAATATTAAATATTAGTAATTGAGAAGTAAATTAAAAATTTACCCATTTTTTCTTCTTCTTTTGTTGATTTTGAAGTTTCTTTCTTGGGATTTAACATAACGGTAAACCAGGACAGTTTTGCGGTGTTTAAACAAAACAAGTCATTGTAAAAAACGCCTGATAAGTTTTCGTCGTCATCGGTAGTGTCGAAAACTCCTCCGAAACAGTAACCGTTGCTGTTTCCAGCCAGTGTAATCGGCATGCTGCACCTGGGGGAAAAGTGGATTCCGCCTAATTTCACAGATTGCCACACGAATTTTGTTCCAGTGGTATCATGCTCTGGAAAATTCAAATAGATTGTTGAAATTAATGTTTTCAATCTTAAAAACAAGGAATTTAAAAGAATAAATCTAAATATCTTTAAAAAAAAAATTATAAAAAAAAACCACGAAATAAACAAAGTTTTAAAACATAAAAAAATAACAAAAAATCAAAAGAAAAAAGTTACTTAAGATACAAAGGAAATCTTAAAAATTAAAATAGGTCATAAAAATTGAAAAAATAAAATAAAATAGAAACTTACTATCAGGAGCCAAAATAAAAGCATCGGAATAAACGTGTCCTTTATCCACATCCTTCTTAATCTTTTCCTTCATGTATCCCCCATAAATCAAAATTTTACCATCAGCCAACGGCACCATGCAGCATCCAGACCTGGGTCCCGGCGGAGTTCCACTTGGTTCCACCTTATTCCACTTATAACTTTCAATATTAAACACATAAACATCATTGAAATATTTATAATCTCTAAGATTGTCATGGAATCCTCCAAAAACCACCAGATTCTTCTTACTTAGAACCATCCTGTGTCCACTTCTAGCACTGGGTCCATTTGGACTCATCACCTTCTCCCATTTCTTTTCATTCAGGTGATAAACCCATAAATCCCTATAGTGATAGAATTGCAGCTGAGTGGGACTGGCATATTCTCCACCGAAAACCCACAATTGTCCTTTGTTCATGGAAGTTGTAACCATTTGATGTCCGCAACGTGGCGGAGGACCATTTGGAGCTTTCACCAAAGTCCATTTATTGCTGCTGATGTTATAGAAGAATAAATCTTTGAAGATGAAAGTTTTCTGTCCGTCGAAATATTCGCCGCCATAAAGAATCAATTCGTCTTTGTCTGGATGAGCAAGGAATGTAAAGTTTATTCTTCTAGAAGGTGGATCTACGATGTGTTCTGTTACTTGGGATCTCTTTCGTTCTTCTGCTTCTATTTGAGAGATTATTGTTTCTATGTCGTCCTGAAAGTAAAAGATTTGTAAATTTACAGTTTGTAGGAGGTTTTTTTAGATGGAAAGTACTTCGCCCATTGCTTGCATTTGCTTCTTTTGCTTGTTGGAAAGTTTTTTATCTGTTTTTTGGGCTGTTTTTTCAGCTCCTTTGCCTTTCTTTTTGTCTTTTTTGTTTTTGCCCATTTTATTTAATTAATTGAGATGAAAATTAGATATATTTTTTAATGGCAATTAACTGTTAATGTTTTAACTAAATGCTCGATAAAATTTTATTTAATTAATTTAAACATTGGAACTTTTTTTTTCACTAATAATAAAACGGCATGAATTTTAAAGGTTATGTCATTTATTTCTAGGCAACTCTATTTGCACTAAAATGGAGCGCTTTTTTAAATTAAATTTATTTTTAAACCTAACAAAAATTTTATTTATAATAAACAAATAACATAAATTGATTAAAATGTTTTAAAATTAGAATATTATTGATATTAATAAAGTTCTTCAATAGTTTTTCTGCCAGAAATTTACATCATTTAAAAATTAATTAAATTTTATTTGATTTTTTTTTACGTTTTTGTTAAGAACTAAGAATGCAACTTTTATTTAATAAATTTTAATTAAAATTATAGATCGGATTAATTAAAAAGTCAATTCTCAGTAGAATTCTGTTTGGAGATTGTTTTTAATTAAAATTTCAGCCTTAAAAATATTTTTTGTATATATTTTTCAAGTTAATTAAAGTTATTTAATAATAATTAAAAAAAAAACAATTTTCATTGCTTTAAATTTTTAAAACTTGCTAAACGTTATTTAATTGATCGTTTTCCAAATAAATTTTTAAAAGGTTTTTGCATAAAAAGCAATTTTCATCAGTTAAAAAATTTAAAATTTATAAAACGTTTAAAAAAATAAATTTTCAAGTAAATACATTTTTATTTAAAAGATTTCAATGACTAATACTGATTTTCCAGTTATACACTACAAATAGAAATAATTTTTAATCAAAATGATTAAATTATCACACCAAAAACACAAAAAAACAATTTCAAAAGCATTTTTACAAAAATTTTACTTATTAAAAACAGCAAAACCGAACCAAAAATGTCGTAAAAAATGCAAACTGAAAATGGGAACAATTAGAAAGCTATCAGGTCGGAATTAGTTGCATTTATGTATAATTTATGAGCGCAATTGCATTGCAGAAACGGTCCAGGAAAATGGCCGCACAATTATTTACGATGTCCACCGTGTTTAAATGTCAGCGCGTTTTGTGAAAAATATCGATCGATCTCGTCAGCGATTAAATAAGTAATTTATTGCAATAAAGATTTTAAGAAAGTCGTTTATCTCATTGACCAATTCGGGCGATTGCTTGCATTTTATTATCGACCAAATAAATATTTTCAATAACTTTACTCTTACATATTACTACACACACATCTCATTGCAGTAAATCGCCGTCAATCTTCAATCCTTTTTCTTCTTCTTCTTCTTTTTCTCCTTTTATTTTATTTAATTTAATTTCATGCAAAGCAGCATCTCGGCAAGCAGTTACAAAATGTTTCATTCAAAGGAATCAAAGGATTCTCCTCTCGTGCAAGGACAAATTGGGAAATTAAATGTTTTGTTTGCAAGCCATTGTTTTCAACTGAGCCGCTAATTAAGTAATGTGGGTATATCTGATTAAAACGACAGTAATTCGGTAAATTGCCCATTAGGAGTAATAATTAACAATTATGATACTTTATTATATTATTATACCTCTATCCGTTGTCTTCGCTGGCTTTATTGTCCCATTGCATATTGCAATGCGAAATGTTGCTAATTAACAGCTATAGAGGAATTAACAAGACAGAAAAAGTTAGTAACAAGTAACGAAGCAAACAAACGTTAAAAATGTGAGGAAATTTCTATATTCTTATATTCTGCAATAACTTTATGGCACAAGGATCAAATGAATATCTTGGTGCTTTTTAATTACTATTCATTACATGTTTCCCTTTTCATGCGGCACTTTTAATTGCTAATTGTTTATCTTTCCCTTTTTTTGTTGTTTTTTTTTTTGAAAAACCGGAAATGTTTTGCTCTAAATTAATTTCGCAATCGTAAATTAATTAAATCTTTAATTTAACGAACTTAAAATACAATTTTAATTATTACTTTTATTTTTAACTGAAAAATTTAACGAGAAAAATCATTTTAAAGATTTATTTATTGTCTTGAAAAAATAAATTTCTTTTTGAAACAAAAAAAAATTATTTAAATATTAAAACAATAGGTTTTTTGAACTGTTAATTTCTCTTATGAATTATTCTTGGATCCTTATAAATAAACGATAATTTATACTGCAATTATGTCATGTAATGTAAAGCAATAAAATTAGTAATGTAAAATAGGAGGAAAAATAAAAGTTTTACAACAATTTTGTAATTTTTTTCTTTGCATTTTTATTAAAAAAAAAAACACACAAGCAAATTTAGATTAAGTAAATAATCTGCAAATATTTCCATAAACTTTAATATACCTTTATATGTAAAAGTTTAAAATGAGCTAAATTATTATTTAACTTATTTTTCGCAATCGGCATTCGATTGCTATACTTTCAATTTTATGAAAGAATTAGTTTTTAACGTGCCAAAGGACATTCATGTTCATGTTCGATGCAATTCAATGCAATTTTCCTAATTAGGCGACACAATGTAACTGCACTGCTGTTTTTCCTTTTGTATTTGTTGTTTATCATTAAAAAAGCAATCTAAATTATTTGTAATTATTACTTAATTAAATAATTTTTTCGTTGCAAATTATGTTTTTTTTTAATTATTATTAAATTTCAAATTTCCAAAAGTTTTTTTTATCTACTTTATTGTTATTTTTATTTGGTTTTGGTTATTTTAAAGCATCAAACAAATGATTTTTTGTTGTAATTAATTTATAATATTATTTTAATAGATTTAAATTTTAAATTTAAAAATTAATAGAGTTATAATTTAATTTTAAAAACTAATAATATTTACTTAATCAATTATAAAAACTTATCAAAAATCAAATGATCAGCCACAATTTTAATTTGATAATTATAACTGACGTAATTTCTAAATTATAAATTTTTATAATTTCCGTTTCGAGCCGTTTTTAGTTTAATTTTTAGAAACTTTTTCCTTAATGAAGTAATTTATTGTAGCAAAGATTGTAAATTTGTGGTTTTTGTTTTTTTCTTTTTCTCGGAAAAAAAAAGCAAATTTCATAAAAAAAAAGTCTAAAGGAATAATTCAAAAAGTAAAAAACAATCAATTTAATTAATAACAAAACAATTGAGTTGATTTTAAAAATTGATTAAAAATCATTACATAAATAGGAAAATAATTAGAAAATTTAAATTTTAATAAACTTAAAAACATTAATTTCGCATGGAATTAAAAAAAAAATGCTTTAGCAACACCAAAAAAAAAAAAAAAACTTATAAAAAAATAATAATTTTCTAATAACTTTTTACATAAACCAACATAACTATTACTCAATAAACGAATTAATTTCAATAAACAATTCATTAAAAGCATTAAAACACAACACCATTACTACAATAATCATTAGCAATCAGTCTAATGAGCATTAAACGAAACATCAAACAAACTTTTTAATGAAACTTTCAAGCAATTATAAAATACAACATCGATTCGAAGGAAGCCGTATTTTTAATAACGTTTGAGGTTTGACATTTGCCGCTTGTATCTTAATTTTTTACCGGTGGCGTAATAAAATGCAAACATCTTTCGCGTCTCATTTCCTTTAATTAGAGACAACATTAACGTCAAACGAGGAGACTAATCAAAAGAAATACAAATGATAATAATATTACAATTCTTTACCATTATTAAAAATAAATAAAGAATTTGCTATTTGATTAAAAATTTTTTAGAAATCTATTAATAATACATGAGTGAATGTAAATTATAAGTTGAACGACCATAAAATCGCTTGAAAATTAATTAATAATTTTTTTTTTTCATTTTGCATCGAGCGCAGGATTATCCACGCTTTGATAATTGCACTCTGCAACGACCCGAAACATTGTTAGCTCTTAGCGCAGTGTTATATACCTTTATGCCTCTTTGATTTTCACAGAGTGCAACTAATTACTCCCAATTAAGTAATCGGTTCGAAAGGAAAGCGTTTACTGGGCAGTGCTGTGCAGTGCGGTGCTAGCTGATTGCGGCGATGATCTAAGAATGTTGGCGGTTTCAGTTTTCGGAAGTTGTAAAAATTCGCTTAGTGCAAAATAATGTTTTAACTGCAAATGGTTGCAATTAGAAAGCTATCAATTGTTTTGTGTCTCTGTGTTTTATAGCTTCTCATTTTTTTTTTCCTTTTTTCTTCGTTTTCGAAAGCTGAAAAGGCTTTACTGAGAATGTTTGGTGACGTTTGAAAGGAGCTTCTTTAAGTTTTTTTCTTTTTTAGTAAATTGCGTAAAATTAAAATCATTAGCCTAATTTTTTTCAATTTATTTTATATAATAATTCCCATAATTCTTGGAATTATTTGCTTGAACTTTAAAGTAGTTTAGAAATTTTTGAAGTAATTTTTTCTTTATAAATTAGCAATTTTTAATGTTTTCTTAGAAAAATAAAAAGACATTATGATGATCACAAATTTTAAATTTTTGCTATAATAAATAACTTAATTAAGAAAGAGGTTCTTAAAAACTGCACAAAACGGAAATTCTTTTGAATATTAATTTATTAATTAGGTTAATTTTATTATTAATTAGTAATTATTAAATTGAAATTACGGCTTTTTATTAAATATTTGGCAAATTTGAATAATTAATTAAGTCTGTAGTAGTTTTTAAATGTTTTAAAATCGATCCATTTTAAATTTTGACTTTAAAATTGATTAAGTTATTTATAAAATAATTTAAAAAATCTAAAATTAATTTAAAATTAACTTAAGAATCAATTTCTTAATTATCAAATTAAATTTTATTCAATAAGATTCAAATAAAAGTTCAAAATTATTTTTATTTGTTCTGTTAAATATATTTTAAATTCAAAATCTTTAATTTTTTTAAATTAATTATCAAATACTCAGCTAACGACCTGATATTACTTTTATTTGATTGATTTTTTTAATTATTTATAAAATTATTATTAATTTATTAATTTCATTTAATTGTCTTTATAAAAAATTACAAAAAAAAATCTTGTGCAACTCAATTAAAACGAAAAAAGGTGAAAAAAGCGACCTGAAACTGAAACAAATTCAAAAACAAATGTCAAACAATTTGTAATATCTTAACATATCTTCATAATTAAAATTGCTTATTAATTTTAATTAAAAATCTCCCGCCCACCGATCTATTGATTGCAAAAACTTTTTGCGTACGTTTTGCTCTTGCAATTAGCAAATATTAATTACGTTTTTTTTTTATCAAAGCAGAAATCTGTTTTTCTTATGTTATGACAACACTAGGCGGACCGCTTCAAACAAAATAAAAATAATTATAGAAACACAAGCAGTGATTTATTGTAAAATAATCAATTAGCCATTAAACGACCGCAAATTATAACTTACGCGCAGTCAGTTGAAAATAATGAAAATAAAAAACACGTTTGTAAAACTTTAAAGCTTTACAAAAGTCAATTATATAAAAACATTTAATAATTAGCCAATTTATAATTAATAATATCGCAATAACAGATCAACATAGGAATTTTTTGTGCAGAAAAAAGGCCCCGAGAAATAAGTTTCTTTGAAAATATGGGACAAATATTTTGCCGTTTGGCGTTTCCATTAAATCTGTTAATAATTTCCGATAATTTCATGCTCAATTTAGTGCCAGTACACTGTGTAAAATTACCGATTGCCTCTGTTAAATAACATCTTTTGCGCTTTACTATAAAATCAAAGAAAAAAGAAAAAAGAAAAAAAGATGTTTGCTGTAGAGAGACAATTTCGTTTCGATTAATTAATTTTAATGGCGGTGAAACCGATGCCCAAAGTAAAAGTCTTTATATTGTTACTATAACTTTGATGTATTTTTTTTTTCATTTCGATTAAAACTAAAAATAAATAAAGAAAAAACTGCTTCGTTCATTCGCGTAATAATATAATTATGCCTTACAGATATAATTATTGTTTGTTTTATTTCGTTACAGATTATAATCGTTATTTTTTTGTTTCAAATTTGGGTTGGTTAATAAAGCAATGTAATTGGTAATATATTATAGGAGTTGATCCTAATGAATAATAAATTGTTTCTTTTTCTAGAACAAAGTAAAAGTTATTAGCCGAAAATGTCTTTTGGCGCTGTCAATTTTCGCGTTGCGACTCAATTTATGCGCTTTTTTTAAGTTCGTAAATTACGTTTCTGATTTCAAACCTCAAACGTTTCGAGTGTCTAATAAATTTCTTTAATGAACTTATGAAATGCTATTTTTATTCTTAATTTTATAATTAATTGCTTTCAATTTAAAGTAATCACTACGTTCTAATTTATATTGCTGTGTTAAATGTTTGAAAAATAATAATTTTTGCAACTAATAAAGTTTTTAGTTACGATTTTATGTTTTATATTTTAATTAAAATTACTTCTAATTAAATGTTGTAATATGTAAAATTAAAACAGTAATTTAAAATATACAGAGAAATTTTAAAGAGCTTTTACATTTTCTGCGTTGAAACTTTAATGAAAAATTCCTTCCCTGAAGTTTTTCTCACACAAAAATTTAACGTTTGTTATTTTAATTAACAAAAAACCTTATCAACAATAATCCAAGTAACTTTTTATTTCAAAAATAATGTTTATTTCAGTGCGAAAAAAAATTAATTTTTTTTAATTTTTATCAAGTTTTTTATTTGTTAAATTGTAAATAGATGTAATAAAATTTATAATATAGATTTTTAATTGTTTTGTTAGTTTTATTTGAAAAATAAATTAGTTTTAAATGATTTTTAGTATTTTATTCGTTTAAATAAATTTTTAAATGCTTTTTATATTAAAAAAAATAATTAAGAAAATTGTGATTTAAAAATGAATAAAAATTTTTAAGATAAAAAATAGTTACTGTGAATTTATTCTGAAACTGTTTCCTAAATAATTTTGAAATTTAGATAATAATAATTAATTAAAATTAAGTCACAAGAAAAAGGAGTATTTTCAGCTTGAAATAAAATAATTTTCTTATAAAACTTCATTTTTAAAATAATATCATTTGATTTTTTGCAAAAAAAAAAAAACAGAAATTAATCAATTTAAAATGAAAAAAGCGATATTTATAAATAAATTTATGCAAATTAAAATTAAATTCTTAATCCATTACGTCAGTTACAGTTCGTTAAAATATATAATTACAAACCGTTGCAAATTTAGCAACATGATCTACAAAACCAAAGCTTAATTATACATTTCGAATTATGCATTTTAATCCAATTGCAGTTTCAACTATATAAACATAAACGACAAGAAATTTGCATAAATATTAGATACAGCAATATAATGTTTTCAATACACCAAATTAATACTTAATATGTAGAGAGCAGAGATAAATAGAAATAGAAACAAAAAAAAAGTAGATAGAATTATAAAAGCAAATTACTAATTAACATAATGATTTCCTAATTGCACATTATATATATATATATATATATATATTGGCATCGATCGCTTTGCTATATAAATTAGCACACTTTTCTGTTCTCGTCGAGGAGAGCAGTCTCGGGACATCTCACGGATGTGTATTCCTTCCTATACTCGAACAAGTGTCGGCAAGGTATAATGTTGGCGCGATTATAAAACAATTAAATTGGAAACTTTTCGCAGCAGCAGCAGCAGCGGCAGCAGCCAGAGAGCAATTTAGGCATCGCCCATTTCCGAACTGGAAATAATTATCTTACGTAATTTCATACTTTCTGCCCGCCGTCGTTCGCGAACGCACAATGCGAACGGTCGAAAATTATTAATAAGAAAGTATCGCTCCTTTTATAATTGACGATGATTTACATTGTGCTTTTTTTTGCACTGCTATAATACGTACGTACCTATACGAGTACTACACGTAGTAGGTATATTTAATGTGTTGCTTTTGCTTGCTTGCTGTTGGCTTGCTGGCTTGCTTGCATATTATATCTGCTGGCCTGCGGTTTGTCGGCTCTTGTTCGCGCCAAATAAAACAACGCTAATTACTGCCTTACAAGTGTTAATAATGTAGTGCTGTAGTGCTGTACGTACGTTGTGGCTGTGGTCGAATAATAGTTTCAATATACTGGGTGTTTAATTTTTTTTATAGATTTTTTTTTTTCAATTAAAAGCTGCTGTAGAAAATTTTTATTATTTTTTTAATTGTTTTAGAGCAATTAAAAGTAAAGAAATTAAAAAAAAAAGTCAATGTAGTATCTTAAATTATGATTACATTTTTAATTTCAGAAGATAAATAATCTTAAGGGTTGTAATCAATTTATTTTGAAAAAGAAATGCTTCATCTAGTATTTCAAAAGGAGTCTACGCTTAAAATTTATTTTAACAGTTTGTTATAATTAATTAAGAAGATCAAAAATCATAAAATAAAAATCACAGCCTTTAAAAAAAAATTAATATGGCAGATGGAGAGCTTTTAATTAATTTTTTTACATAGAATTTTGGACATTTAATAGTGATTTTTAAAGTCCTGCTTTTTCCTTAAAATTCAATGCTTAAATTTCCTCTGAAACAATATCATTGATTAGTTTAGGACTTGGATAAAAGGTTTATCAATTATTTCTATCTGAAGAAATTCAATAATTGGAAAGAATTTAAAACACTGTTTTGCATTTTCCAGAAAATTAAATCATTAAGATATTTTTGTCACAACTATAAAATATCTAAACATTTATAAAGAAAAACAATTCTTAATTTTCTTTAAAATGGTTCTCTAAATGAAAAACGAATTTTTTTACTTCAATCAATTCAGAAAAGTTTGAATCATTGTCAATAAATTCAATAAATTCCAAAGAAAAATTCTCTGTATATTCTAAAAATAAATTGGAATACTTTCCCCATCAAAAGTTATAGAAGACATTTCTTTACAAATCTTTCATTAACGAAGATAAATAAATTTGAAGGATTTTAATCATTACATCTTGAAAAACATTGTTTAATCTAATATTTAAGAAGTAGTCTGTGGTCAAAAACAAATTGATTTTAACAATTTGTCATAATTAGAGTTTAAAAAAGAGCAAAAAATCAAAAATCAAAATTTCAGCAGTTAAGAAAAAAAATTGAGAGATAAAAACTATAAAATTGTGATAAATATGAGAAAAAAAAATGATTAAAAAAAATATATAGATTTTTTTGATTATAAATATAAAAAAATAAAGTATTAAAATAAATAAAAGTGGACATACTGTATAGAAAATAACAATGCGGAGTAAATTTCAGTTTTGCTCCTGTTGGGAGGGTACGGAGGACGAGGTCTTTTCCTTAGCATCTTTTAAAACTGATATATCTTATAGTAGAATAGAAGTTTAAGTTTTTTTATAGTGAAGTAGAAAGTCAGATCCGCATTCGAATCCACTATTTATTCATCAATTCTCAATTCTAATAGATACGTACATGCATTACACTTTACACACTACACATTACACGCTAAATTACCTCTGGCGTCCAATCCACATAATATAAAAATGATATTTGAAAATTAGTCTGGCATACTTTGTGCTCTCTTTTCTTAATCATTATTATCGTTTTTCGCATATTATAATTATACTTTCGTCCCTCTTTCGTCTTTCCTTATATATATCGTGCAAACAAAAGCATAAGCAATATAGAAAATAGATAAATCTTTTTAAGTAATTATTAAGGAGAAATAAAAACTGAAAAGATAATCGTTGTTGCATGAAACTGATGAATAGTTTTTCCATTTGCTTTTCGTAATATAATTTTCTTCAGGTTTTTAATTTTCATAATTTTTTTTATTGCGTTTATCAGCTATGATAATTTAAAATCTGCAAAATTTTCATCAACTAAATTATTACTTTTTCTTAGGGATTTTCAAAAGAATTCCTTAATAAAAATAACATAAAATAACAATAAAAGAACATTTTAAGGAGTGAAAAAAATATTTTTAAAATCTTA
>JASKGO010004056.1:0-46760 GCA_030556065.1 Holobus sp. GC000080
TACATAAAGCGCGGCAAAAATTTGAGTTTTTTCTCTATATTTGACAGTTAACAGTATTTTGCCCTGACCACGGATCTCTCTCTCATCATTGTGTCCATTCTTTATAGGTCTATGGTGCTGAGTTTTTGGACATGTAGCTGTGGAGGGGATAACAGGATTTTCCAGGACTTTTCGGGAAAACTATTTTATGAAAAAATGATGTTTCATTTATTTAATGTAGACTATACAGGGTTATTGATTAAATAAACCTCTCTGTTAACATATTTTCAACTTTTAAATAATTTAATTTATGAGAATTTTCAATTTTGTAATAAATATTATCAAAGGACATTTTATAAATGGCTTCATTGTGTTAAATATTTTTAAATCGTTTTTAATAATTACACAGGTCCCCAAGAAAAAATTCTTCTACTCAGAAGAAAATTAATTTTTAATACATGAATTCTGGAAGTAGCGTCAAGAGATACAAAATATCAATTCCAGGTTTTCCCCGGTTTCCCGGAAATACATGGATAACATTTAATTTTGATAACGGATTTTGATAACGAATTGTATTCTCTATAAATTATCAGTAAATATTTAAACATTGAAGTAGTAACTTTGAGATAATTTGGAATATATTTTGCAATTGTCCTGGAAAAAGATACCATGCAATTAAAAATTATTACTGGAAAACAGAAAAGACAAAAAATAAATTTAATACTTGATTATGATAGAGATTATTATGCTCTATAAAATAAGGGTGGAAATTAATTAATTAAAAGGGTAACTTTTGATAAAAATTGACTTATTTGTGGCACCTGATTTTCATTTACTGTAGAAATGGACGCCGCGCATTTAAAATTATTCCCGGAGAATATTAAAAGTCTTAGATGAAATTTTATTTTTGATTTCGATAAAGAACAATATGCTTTATAAAATAAGAGAAAAATTAAAAAATATTGAAAGGGTAACTGTTGATAAAAATTGACTTATATGTTGCAGCCGATTTTCATTTAGTATTGAAATGGACGCCGCGCATTTAAAAATTATTTCCGGAAAACAAAGAAGACATAAATGAAATTTTATTTCTGATTTTGATGATGAACAATATGCTCTAACAAATAAGAGTAAAAATTAAAAAATCGATAAAAAAACGTTGACATAAATGAGGCTCTTCTTGTACATTCGCAATAAGAGCGGACACCGCGTATTTGAAAATTATTTCCGGAAAACCGGAAAGATATAAATAATATTTTATTTTGGAATTTGAGAGAGGGCAATACATTCTATAAATTAATTATGAAAGTTAAAATGAACAAATATGATGAGTGACATTTGGAGTTAATTAAGAGAAAGTCCATACAAACAAAAGAACATCATTAAAAATATTAAGTTTTTATAATTCTTTTTAAATAAATTCACATTTACCAGTTATAAATAAATCATTATTCATCAGTATAATATCTCAGAAGTTGAGCAAAAATATTTCTGGCAGAAATTTAAAAAACAAAATTTTGAAAAAATCGGCCCTTTTCTTAAGAATTCAAAAAATTTCTCGGCTCTCCACAAAAGCAAACTTTAATTAAAAAAAAAACTTCATCCCTCATCAGTGACGAAGGATACACCACATTCAGGACCCAAAAATCCTGCAGAACAGTGTCACCAGTCATTCATTAAGAAGCAAATAAAATTATCAATTAAAAAAAATGCAAAAATTTCAGTTTCGAAAAAAATAATTTAAAAGCTTGATTGCAGCATTTAGGCAGTTTTTGGGATATTGTTAATTAAAAATAGCGGCAAATTAATTGGTGACCGAGATTTTTAATTTATTCGTGTTACAATAATTTCCTATGACATATCAATAACAATATCAACAATATGTTGTTTTTAGATCGCATGCTTGATATTATGTGCGCGTAATCCATACTCCGACAATGATTGTAATCTTGCACGAAATTCATTAAACTAAAACACTTACATATTAATGGCAAAGCTATTGTTTTTAGTTAGTAACAACAAATCGAACCACTTTTAAACGTAAATTAAATGAATTCTAGCAGCCTTTGTCGTCTATAAATTACAGACTGTACTTTTGTTTACCTCAAGTAAACAGAAAATTACCATGACAAGTTTGTGAAAGAAAAACTATAGTATTAATCAACTAGTAGTAAAACACGTAAAAACAAGATTATCGTATTTTATACCGACAACGAATGTTTTATCTTTTGTAAAAATAACGGTAGTTAGAGTCCATTAAATAGTCCACTTTAAGAAATATCCACAAACGATTAAAAAATATTTTATATTATGAAAAGAATCGTTGTCTTTCTAATTGTCTTAAATAACATATTTATTTTTGAGGCTTCAAACGACAGCGAAGTGTTTAATATTACCAATAACGCCTTTAAGTGGAAATTCTGCATAAAAACTTTTCAAATTGGCGATGCCATTATAACAAATTCGATTTTTGATAAAGTAGCCCAACTTTTACTAAATTTTCAAAAAAATATTAATTATCTAGCAGTAACCCTAACATTAGATGACAATCTTTGTATACCCGATGGATATTTAGTAATTGTTAAAAACTTAGAAAGTTTAAACGAATTTATCAACGAAAATCTGTGGATTCCTCATCGAAGAATGTTAGTTTTTACAACAACAACAACAACAATACAAAATACCAGTTTGCAATTAAATGAAACAATTAACAGCAAAGCCCTTGATTTAATAGTAGTAGAATTAGATGATGGCGAAAATTCTCTTCTTGAAGACCACAAAGTTTTCCACTTTAACCAAAACAACTACATAGCTAATATATCCAAAGAATGGACTTGGCAGACCAACTTTAAAGAAGGAGCTTTCAGAGTTGCACTTTTCGACTGTCCGCCTTTCGTTTACATGACCGAAAACGGGGAAATTTGGAATGGAATTGATGCAAAAATAATTAAAACAATCGGCGAAAGATTGAATTGGAATATAAAACATAATGTGTTACCTCCGAGGTCCTGGGTTAGAGCAAGAGAACAAATAAAGGATGACGTAGCTGATGCTACGGTTTGCTCTGTTTATCAATCGCTAAGAGGATCTTTTATTGATGAACTTTCGTTTCCTTATATGTTAATTTGCTCTACGTTTTTCGTACCAAAGCCTGATTTTTTTCCAGGCGAATTGTTCATTTTTGAGCCATTTCAAGGACCTGTTTGGATTACAATTGGTTTTAGCATACTAACTCTGGGAATTGCCACAAATTTAATTCAGTATTGCAACAATTTGGATTCGAAAGGTTGGAGCGATCTTCCAAAATCGCTTTTGTATATGTTGCGCTTATTTACCGGTGGCGGTTTTCCAAAATTCCCCCAATCTTTGAAACTGAGATTCCTAGTAACGTTAACTTGTGCTAATGTTTTGCTGATAACCACAGCATATTCGGCAAGATTCACAAGTAATTTAGCAACTCCAAAGTATTTGAAACCAATCAATTCTTTGAAAGACATGGTTGAAGCCAACATTCTCTGGGGCGAAGAAACCAACGGAACTGTGGAAATAATAAAAAGTTTCGACTCCAACAATAAGTATCTGAATGCAGTTTTGGGAAATTTTCGCTTGATAAAAAATGATTACGCCACAAAGAATAAATTGATTCGCCAAGGAAACTATGGAACTTCGACCAAAATTTGCGGCGATATGCTTTCGGAAATTAATCACTTCGATGAGTACGCAATGAGCCATTTGAAAGTTTTACAGGAATGTTACGCACAATACTATTTAGTAATTAAGATGAAGAGGCATTCGCCTTATAAGCGAGCCATCGATGGATTGATAATTAAGTTCCATGAGTACGGGTTTTTGAATTATTGGTACAAGGCTACGAAATTCTCCCAGCACATTCCTTTTTATAAGCTTGAAGCTTTCTTCAAGGATGCCATCGAGGATGCAGTTGTCTACAGAGATCTCGGAATGGTTTTGATCAAAGGGGCTTTCTACCTTTGGTTTGTCGGAATGGCATCGGCGGTTTTTGCGCTGTTGGCTGAGATATTTCTTTGCAAATCTGCTAGGAATGTGTTTGTTTAAATGTTAGTGATAAATATTTAAAGATTGTTATTAAATATTTGTACTGAAATTTTGATTATTTGTGTGTCATAAAAATCCCCTGTTTATATTTAAAATGTTTCTGCAGTTTGGTATATAAATCAAATTAGCTGTTAAAGCGTTGTGAAACCCATATAAAATATTCAATTAATATTTTTGTAAAATTAAATAAATTTATTTTAATTTTAATACTACATGAGCAAATAAAAGTTAGAGCTGTTTTTCTAAAAAGTAAACTTTCCTGAATTTAAGTTAAACTAAAACAACTAATTAAATTAATTCACTTTTACGATTATTTAATTTGTTTAAGTAACTAGTGTTTAATTTACCACATAAAACATTTACCACTGAAAGTAATGAGTTGAAAGCACTAATCAATTAAATAATTTATTAATCAATAATATTAAGTGGACAAGAATGAAGTAAAGTAAAGGAAAAAGAAATTTCGTTTTTATTGTGAAGCTCTCCATGGTAACAACTATAATTACTTTTCGGTTAATCTAAAACAGTGTTTTTTATAAGAAAATTTAAAAAAACAACTCTCAAATTTTGTGGCTTATGAAAATAGAGGAAAAACTACAAAATTTAAAATTCCGAAATTTTGCTTGATGCAATTTTAGTAAAAGTACTACATATAATAATTTTACTTCTGCAATCTCAGCAAAATAATCTTCCTGTTATGTCGGAAGAAATAATCAACATTGTTATTTTAAATGGAAAACCAAAAAATCCTAATTTCTATATCATATTTTGATACCTAAATTTGGAAGGCCCTTTATAATAAGATTGAAAAGTTTAAGAAAGTAAAATAATAATAAATAATAAAATAAAGTAATAATTAAAATAGGAGTTGCTTTCCATTTTCCACTATTAAAAACAACAATAAAATTTAAAGAAAAGGTAATAACTAAAATTGTTTTTCAAAATCATTAATAAAATCGATGGCAAAGCGATAAAATTTTGTGCATCATTATTGTTTTCAACAAATTACTAATATTCGTTACTATACTTTATACATAATTGGTATAGAAACTCGAAAAGAAACTTTCAGTCAATCAAATAAAACATTTGTTTTAATAAATATATTACATAATTTAGAAGACGAATACTTTTGGTTGGCTTGCCAAACCAGTTAAAAAAAGTTTTCTTCATCTAAACACAATCCACAAGCATTCATCCTTCTTCGTAAATCGTAAATAATACTTCATAATGTTCTTAGAAAAGAAACCAAAGTGAATTAAACAACAAAAGAAAATGTTAACAATATCGAAATATTTATTGCTAATAGTAAATATATTAAATTTAGTTAATTGTCTCAACCAATTAGACTTAGCACACTTAATAAATGATGCATTCGAATGGAAATTTTGCATCAAAATTTTCAAAATTGTTAGTTACCTTCTTGATAAAGATTTCGACGTCGATAGAACTCTGAAAATATTTATAAATGAAGACCAAAAGGATTATTTATCTGTGACTTTTGTAGATATTGATACTTGCAATTCAACTGGATACATCGCAATTATAAGTGAACTTAATCATTTAATGCAATGTTTGAAAGATCAGTTATTTGTACCACATCGAAGAGTGTTAGCTTTTACGAAACTTTCACAATTGGAAAATAATACTTTGGACTTTCAAAAATTAATTAACTCCAAAGCTTTGGATTTAATAATAATCGGATTGAATTTCACCGAAACTTTTGAATCAAAAGTTTTCCATGTGAATAATCAGGAATTCATTACGAGTTTATCGCCAAAATGGAGTTGGAAACCGAAATTTGCAAGCGAAAATGAGACCTTTAAAGTGTCCCTTTTCGACTGCAGACCTTACGTTTACGTAAACTCCAATGATCAAGTTTGGAACGGAATTGACAGTCAAATGATGGAATCCCTAACGGAATTACTAGACTTACCATTGGAATACGATGTACTTCCTCCGAGAAGTTGGACTCCTGCTCGACAAAAAGTTGATGATAATTTTACAGATGCAGCTGTCTGTTCTCAATTTCAATCTTCTCGCATTCAAAATTTGGACGAACAAACGTATCCTTATATGGGTATTTGTGCCACATTTATGGTCCCCAAGGCAAAATTACTGCCAACGGAAACATTTGTAGTGCAACCCTTTCAAAACTCCACATGGATGTTAATTGTCTTCACCCTACTTACAGTAGGAGTTGCCGTTGATGTAATTCAGAAATCTAAAAATCGAAATAATTTATCGAAGTCAATTTTGGATGCTTTCCGATTGTTTACCGGAGGAAATTTTCCTGGAATTTCCAAAAATTCCTTTGCCAGTTTAAAGTTTTTGCTGAGCTTCACAATGGCTGGAATAATTTTGTTAACGACGGCTTATTCTGCAGGATTTACAAGTAACATGACCAAACCGAGATATTCCAATCCAATCAACACTATACAGGATATAATCGAAAATAACTTAATTTGGGCCGAAACTGATGAAACCGTTTACAATATAATAAAAAGTGCTTCTTCGAATAATTACGCAAAATTACTTTTGAACAATTTCCGGAAAATTCGCAGCTTCAAAGAACAAAACGATTTAATTCGCCAAGGCAATTGCGCATTTCCCACGAAAATCGTCGGCTCGTTTGTAACTGAAGTGGAACATCTGGACGAATTTGGAAAGAATCATCTCAAAGTTTTATCGTCAGAATGCTACGCGCATTTTAATACCGTTATTAAGCTGCGACGTCGTTCGCCTTATAAGAAACCATTCGATGAGTTGATCATAAAATTTCACGAGTTTGGATTCTTGGATTACTGGTACCAATCCACGAAGTTCACACAACACATACCCATGGAAGAACTGGAAGCTTATTTCCAGTCTTCTTTGCGAGACAGTTCCATTAAATATCAAGATCTAGGCTTAATTCGTTTGCAAGGCGCCTTTTTCTTTTTGCTACTTGGTCTAACAGCTTCTGTTTTAGTTTTTATTTGTGAACACTTACTAGTTTTTAAAGGCGTAATAAAATATTGAAGCACATATTGCATGTTAATTTATTTACTTGTTATTTTATGATGTTCCCAAGTAAATTTTCAAGCACTACCTAATAACATATACGAGTAAAAACTAAAAATAATAATTACAACTGTAAAGATAACAGTAGTACTTGAAATTTCCAAGATGGCTATTGTTGGATTGTTGAAGCATTGTTCCCTTAGAAAATAAAGAACAAATTAAACAAAGTCATGGACTAGTTTCATTATACAAATCAGAATAAAACCCTGTCAAAAAACATTTATAGTTTTAGTACTTGGCACGTAATTGCGAGTGACTTTAAACAAAGAAAAACTTAACATCATCCTTTAAGAAAAGAAAAGTTAACATCGACCGATTCTATCACAGCTTTTCCATTCACGCTAAACAGATCTGTCCTGGCGCTCGTTTTTGTAGTAATAATCCTGCAATTTTTCCAGCGATCCCAACATGCTGGCTTGGGTCCCCTTGCACATGTTCACCTGCACCGGATCCAAACCCAAATCGCAAACCACCGGATGGTAAACGTGAACCAAACCGACATCGACGCAACGGACGATCTTCATTGCGGGATTCGCAAGCGCTTTGACGGATTTCTCAAAAAAATTCACATCTTCGTAGCCCCAGCCGGAAATGCTAGTGTTGAATCCGCCCAAAGCCACAAAATCGGACTTGTAGATGGCCACCAGTCCGAATCCGAATTGTCTCCAGCATCCGGCATCCTCGGCGAAATCCTCCACGGACTGCCTGGACGCATTCCCCAGTTTGTCCGAATACAAGCTGAACACAATTGGAAAATACAACGATTTGTTTCGCACAGTATTACTGCGAACCCTTTGCAGGAAATCCTTTTCGAACACAATATCAACGTCCATGAAGAACATCAAATCGTCGTCCTGCAAGCTTTGCACTCCATACTGCAGGGCTTTTCCGCGCGAAAAACTTTCTTTCTGTACGGTCCATTCGACATTCAAACCGTCTTTTTTGTAGCTTTGTAGCAGACTTAAATTTTCTAGAAAACTATCAGGTTCTTCGTACAAAATCACAAATAAGTTGATGTTTTCGTCATTGTGAAATTTGGCGAAGTTCGCCATGAAGCGGCGGAAAGTATCGTGTCGGCCACTCAGCGGAAGAATAAAATTAACAGGGACATTGTGTCCGTTCTTTGTAATTAGATATTTGTACCCTTGTTTGAAAATAAAATTGCTTTCTAGTTTCGAGAACACATTCTTGAGTATTTTGTGGTTGAGGTAAGGCTGCGTGGCATGCGATTGTTCGGTTTCTCTGATTTGCACACCTGGAAAACATTTCTCGTGAGTTTTGGGACGAAGAAAGGGTAGTTAATGGGGGGGTACCAGTGAAAGTTTGCTGTATATAGGCATGTCTTCGCACTGGCACAGTCATTTTGTGGCCTCGGTATTTGCGGTAAACGAGAAGTAGGTCCAGAATGTAATCGACGCCGTGGATGGGATCGAGACGGTAGTAACCGTAGTAAATCTCTTTGTAGTCGATTATTCGGCCCCTTTGTTTTGAAAACTGGTTCATTATTTCCATAATCTATTGGTGGAAATTTCGAAATTTCAAATATCGTTTACTATTTATTATTTGGATTAAAAACAAACAGGAAAATATTAACGTCTAGCTAGTCTATTTTTGTTAGTTTATTATTTGCATTACTTAATTTCAATGCAATTGTTTTACTTTTTATTTACTGCTCAGTATTTTTTTAAGTAAATCAAAAGCAAAGTTTGCTTTTAAAATAAACTAATATTCAAATTATATTTATGAAGCAAAATAATAAAAAAAGAACCCTTTTAAAAATTAAGAAAAAAAGATTATAATAAGAGCAGAGCGTTTTAATGTCTAAATTAATATGTAGTCATTGAAATTGAAATTAATGAAAAAATAAGCAAATAGATTATAAATTAAATTTCTAACTAAAAAAGTAGAAAATTAAAAAAAAAATTACCTCTCTAACTACATCGGTGAGTCCTTCTTTAACAGCAGAGCCGTACCTTCTCTTTGGATTCAGGTCCTTGTAGGAGTAAATCGATTTAGAGATGAATTCCCAGTCAAGGATTTCATCTACAGTCCTGGCCCTGAATCTATTTAAAGTGGCACTTTTTCCTGTAGTACATGCAAAAACATTTAATGAATTATCAACATTAATAGGCGCCTCTTTATGGCTGTTTTCAACTGTTAATTTATAGTTAGCAAAGACTGATATAATAACAGCTATAAGAGAAATTCTAATCTCTTTTTCTAACAACTTTTTCATGCCGAAGAAAAATAATTAACTTGCTGCACGAACAACGTAAAAAAATCAATTTAGTTTTTATATATGTACAAAAATAAATAAATAAAATAAAAATTGTCGTTGAATAACAAAAAAATTAAATGTTTACCTAAAATATTACTTTCGCCCAAATAGCTTTGAGTATCGTTCTTCTGGAGCAATCCTTTGCGATCCTCGGAAATATTATCCAAAAGGTACCTATAGGATTCATCTAAATGGCCCAAAGAAACTGCAATATCTCTAAGCAACTGGACCCTTTGCTGCCGCCGATATCTAACACCTAATCCCTAAATCCAAAACGAAAATTCAGATATTTGCATGAAGAAACTAAATATCTTATGTTTTTTTTAAGATGAAATAAAGAAAAAAAAAAGTCGAGCAAACCTGAAGATAATAATGTAATCTATACATGTACTCCGGTTTCTTGATGGGATGTAACGTAATAGCTCTGTGTACTTCGCGCTGTTTCAGATTGCCACTAAATGCCGCATCGCCACTTTGATTGTGGTACAGAATCACTTGCATCTGCAGAAACCAAATAAAACGCAATTAGGATTGCCGCTTATTGTTTTTACAAGATAAAATTAAGCGCTGAGTGATCAATGACTTTTGAAATATTGATAGAGAGGCGTTATTTGTTATATTGGGCGCACAAATTTTTGTATTTTTTTTTTTTTTATTTTTAATTTCCATGAAGATCGCTGCCGAATTCTTTCAGTTTTTAATATTTACGTAATGCATGGTGCACTTTGCACGTCATCACTGTAAGTACCTACGCATTTTATTTGCATTTGCAGCGACTTTCTTACGGTTGTTTGCACGCAAACATAACTGAACGCAACAGCAAAAGTACTGGTAATTTAATTAATGGTGTGCCAAAGTCGAAATGCGTTAGTTTAATTAGTTGTAAGGTTGTTTGTTGCAATGAAAATGTTTTATTTTTATTTCTTAATTTAAATGGGCTTTAAATGATTTAAAATTAGCATAACATTAAGTAATCCTTGTAATTGCTTTCTAAGGAAAATAAACAAAAAAGTATAAGCTATCAAAATAAAACAAGAATTTAATTCTTAATGCAAAATTAAGTCTTCAAATTCTAAATAAATGTAAAATTCGTTGTGAGGTTGTCAATTGCAATGAAAATATTTTTTTATTCATTTTTAAATGGGCTATAAATCATTTAAGAAAATTTATTTAAGAAATTGTTTCGTTGATTCAGGATTGCTGATGAAAAAACTTAATTATTTTGGTCATTTGATTTATTGCAAAATTAGCATAACATTAAGTATTTTTTGTAATTGCTTCGCAAGAAAAATAAACAAAAAAGTATCAGTTATCAAAAGAAAACAAGAATTTAATTCTTGATGTAAAAATTAAGTCTTCAAATTCAAAATAAGACTTGAAAAAAAAATCGGTAAATTTAGAATGTTCGTAGATGAATGTAGAAATACTAAATGAGCATTAAAAAGTAATTACCGTAATTACTGTTTAGTTTTACAATTAAGAATTTGTTTTTGAAAAAAAAAACCAATCGAATGGCCCACTTTTAGAGCACTTTTCCCACGTGAAATTACCTAACTGGTCATTGGAATGTCCGGTGCCCGAAAACCAGAAAACCATGAAATAATAATCCGGCAATAAAAATTAATAATCAATCATATCGTATTGTGCTCTTATCAAGGTGAACGATGCTAACGAAATTAATGATGGCTAACATATTATACTCTCGTGGTTCGCATAAAAAATTGTTTTGGCTCGAAGCGGAACAAGAACAACAAAGTAATTATCGTTTTTTAGCTGCGGATGGCAAGCAAATAATTGCAGGCCGGACAATGAAAAGCTACACAAGGCAAAGCGTATCAGCGCGAGAGCCCCGTCTCGTCCTTGTTTGCATACAATGACTATGACAGCATAATAACAAGGTAAAAAGTCGGGAGTTAGCTAATTCTTCTAGCTAGCCCTCCCGGAGAGGAATCCCAACTACCTGCAGCAGCCGCATTCAAAGACTTCTTTCTTCGCTCCTACCTGTGGAGAGATTTATGTCTCGAACGGCGAGAATTTATCATACTTTCCGGTAAAGCCCGCGCTCAATGAAAGGTGGTATTTAAGAGAAATATGCACCTCAACCCAAATACGTGAAATAACACCTCTCTTGCCTGACTGTAGAAATTGTAGGTGAAGTCACTCGCCTCGTAGGACCACGTGCAAGAAACGCCGGCACTCTTCTTCACGCACCGTCCCAACTCGACGTCCTCGTGCGTCGTGTACATGTCCGCCAGGCACTCCTCCACGTGCGGACCCAACCGTCTCAGAGTCTCCCTGCTGAAGATGATGCCGGGCCCGCCCATGCAGAAGTTCTCATCGTTCTCCAAGCTGAGCAATCCGAATTCCTCGCTGTTGCCCCGGCCGGTTTGCCCGATAAACCACGGCTTCGAACTGTCCACAGACCTTAAGAGCGTTTCCAATTTGTCGGTGCGCACGTAGACATCATCGTCAGCTCGCATGAACCATTCGTAGTCCTCCAGGTGCTTGTCGTACATGTACTTCAACATCGAGAAGCTCTTCTTCTGCGGCGGATAGGAATCATCGACTCCAATTAGTGGTACCACCACGTGCAACATCGACGGGTCGACTTTGGAGCGTTCGGATGTGAAGAAGAGCAATTTGCCGGGTACCTGTAGGCCCCAGGTCTCATGGACCGCTTTGGCTCTGGTGTCCAAGTATTTGGCAGCAGTCATAACTCCAACAAAGAGCAGCCTTTCGTTTTTGGTAGCGGTGGTGTTGGGTTCTTTGGGTACTTGGCAAAGATCGACGTCGCGCTTGCTGAGCGATGACACCAGCAAACCTATGAGGATGCCGCAGAGGAGGCTGGCGATCTTCCTGCGCCTGCTGCCGGCCATTCCTTCACACCATCATCATCAACTACTTCCTGCCCTTCGACCTCATTATTCAATAATCGCGTCGCACTTAATCAATCACCGCGACGCTTGCGAAAACATCTTATCTAATAATAATAATTATGTGACACCACTTAATTGAATTAAGTCGGCCGCGCTAATCTAATCGATCCGGAGCGCGAGCGCATACAAAGTTGCAAGTAATCTCATAGTGGCAACGGCGAGCAATACCGGGGGGGAAAATATTTAAATTTTCAGCAAACTCTATGCGCCGTCCCGTATCTAATGCATCGTCAATCGAGCGAAGGACCTTTAACTATTCGAAACCGCAGCGGCTGACTCACTGACTGAGTATACTCAGCACTTGGGTTTTCTGGTACGCGCAAAGCGAGAGAGCCGGTTCAGCTGAGCCACGCGCGCATGTACTTTAGAGTACTTCAGCAAGTCGAAGGAGCGGAGAAAAAGTTTTTTGTGGAAAACCGTTAGTGCGAGAAAAACGCGTTACATATTACCACTAAACATGACGTGTCCGTACTAAGTCAACAAGTGCCACTTGAAAAAGTTGGTACTATCTGCCTATCTATCTTGGGAGCATCGAAGAAAAGTTTATTGGGCGCCGTACTTCCAAGAACGCATTTCGAAGCGCTATTTCGCCCGTTTCGGAATACACACAGATAAACCGGTTCGATTTATGACGTCGTTCTCACGGGCGATGATGAAAAACTAGTCCGAATTGAGCAGTAGTCGCTTTTGTCTTTCTTCCATTCTTTCTTTTACTGCGCCTACAAACACTTGAAACACATACAGCTTTCGTTTATCACATGTTTAATAGTTGAGGAATTAACGAGAGAATATTAACAGTATGATTATTACATTCCTAACTTGCTGTTTCTCTCTGGCTCGCCTTTAATTGTTTGTTTTTTTTTAACATAATATAATAAAAATTAATATTTCATATTTAATATAATACATAAACATCACGTTCGTACTCTTTCTTCTCTTAGCTAGGCTATCCTTAACGATATACATTGTGTACTCTTGAAAATTTGATTTCAATATCTTTGCTTTGCAACCCATTCGAAAATACTTTTCAACTATTTGTTGTTTTTTGTTTTATACAATAATTGCGCGTTGCAAATTATAAGTACACTTAATTGTAAAATAAACAGTGGACACTCCTTTGGCAGAGGAGTACAAATAAATATAATATCACATAGAATATGCATTTAAAATGGAACGGACAGATAAATGAATAACCATTAATTAATATAATCAAACGAGGAAAACTAATAATAATTTGTTTGATGATCTACATAAGAGGGCTTTTTAGGTGGCAGTGGTTTAAAATATAAAGAAACTCAAGTACAATTACGAAGAATGAAAATCAAACACCTCAAAAGGGTTTTTTTTGTTTTTCTCCAAGACTAGCCAAAACACATAATTTGCTTCAGAAGCTCAGCTTTCTAACTAAGAACGCAAAACGCTTGAGCAGAAGTTAACAATCAATTGAACTACCAGTACAATAAACTATTAACAATAAAGATTTCTCTGCTTTTCAACCTGGAATAGATTCTCCTAAACACTATAAATGTAATTATAGCTTTGCCTAATTCATTAATATAATTAATAATGATAATAATTAATTAACTTTCATCTAAGACAGTATGGATATGCTAATATTGCTCCGGTCTTTAAATTTTACCAAAATGGAGGAGACTCTAATTCTCTGCAACATTCCACTACTACAACTATTGCACTTAGAAATTTCACTAATTATTATTGAAACAATCGAAAGGAAAAATCCCTCCATTTTGTAAAAAAAAAAACAAAATGCAAAAACAATAAAAAGCGCAAAGCGCATATTAGCAGAGCCACATAATACACAGTTTTCTCTAACGATAGCAAATTTCACTAGGAATCAAATTCGTTCCAATCACAATTAAAATTCGAAAAGAAAATTATTTACACGATGCCCAATATTGCATACTTTTTCTTTTTGTGTTCTTATCAATTGTTCTGCCTTTCTCGCCCCTCAAATCATTAAGACATTTTTAGTTTAGTTTTTTTTTTTTTTAACTAGAACGACTTAACTAGAGCGACGAAGTTGAAGTGGTAAGTAGTAGTAGTTGAAAACTACACATATTTTACACTAGCTTTGTTTTTGTGGCTCCGTGTATACTTTGTATGTGTGTTGTGTGGGACCCTTTTGCTTAAAGATCGAAGACAGCATTGCGTGTTTCCAATAACCGACACGCAAACCGATGGTTTTTTATGTTTTGTTTTGTTTTGTTATGCATGATGAGATTCTAAATACCTAAATAGACTTAACGAGGCCCGCGATATTAGTTATCGGTGGCCGTAATCCGTTCGCCAGTGTCCACCCATTTGCTTTCCTCCACTATCCTCTCGAAACAGTCCAAAAGATATAGGTACTACAAAAAAAATATATATTTTTTATACTTATAAAGTAAAAACTAAAAAGAAGTAAAAGAAAATATTAACTTACATGCGGAGTGAATATTTTCACCCATCTGGGCGCTTTATCGGCTCTGTTGTACTTCAAACAGAACGCCATCGCTTCGTCGTCCACCTCCCATTGGGCCACCGAATCCCAAGCCAATTCTACCACTTGACTCTCGAGCGTGCCGTCTTCGCGACACGCGTGCAATTTCAGCCCTCGACTGCCCACGCTGACAATAACGTGGCCGCCTTTTCGCGAATCGCAGCCGCAATGTGGCAGGACCACTTCGCCGTAGCCGGGCAATTCGCGCGCCAATCGCAGGTACTCCGTGGCTCGCGTTTGGTCCTGCAGCGCTTTCAGCTGATACAGCCGTTCGCCTGCTTGAATATAGCCACGATTCACTTCATCGATGGCCTTTTTTGTTTGTAAATAATTGTAAATCATTAATTAATTATTAGTATTTACGAAACCAAAACAAAAATTCCTACCTGCCAAAATATGTAAGAGGTGGCTTGCGGATCGGACATAAGGGTGAGTTCTATTGGTATGGAAAAGAGCCACTTTCTGATACAGAGACAGGTGCTCGTTGCAGTCGTATAGTTTTGTATGTAGAAATTGTGTGGATAATCAGTCGGTAACAGTTTTCTTTCTGCAAATAATTTTGCGTTTTTTTACAACAGATAGAAAAAAATAAAAACAAATTAAAAAATTCAAAGCGAAAACTCACCGAAATTGTACTCTACAATTTCAAAGAGATAGAAATAATTGGAGATTGCTTTACTCATGCCAATTTTCTTGACCACAGCGGCATATACTTCGTCAGCATTGGCTGACTTTTTTATGGACACAGTTATCACATCCCTATCGGGTAAAAGGACCTACAAAACAACAATTATAGTGTTTCCAGCGAGACCCAAACAAAAACAAAATACAATAAAATAACAAACCTTAAGATCCACAGGATTACTATTGGACTCATCATCGTGATCGGTGAGGAACTCCTGCATGATATCGGAGTCGGCAATCACGCGAACGGCACACACTTTCTCCAGGTATTGCTCTAAACCGCGCCGCCTCGCGTCCAGCTGTTGCTCGCTCAGGTTGAAGGGCCACTTGCCGGGCAATTTGGGAAACGTGAATCCGACAAACTCCTTCTTGAGGTCCGCGTGCAATTGCGCGAACTCCCTGTACCGTCTCGAGCACAAATGCCGACCGGCCATGTAGATATTGAAAGCGACGTAACGTTCGCCGGCGCGCTCATTGTAATTGTAATCCGGAATGGAAATCGGCAGCGATCTCTTTTCGCTGTAATCCAGGTACGTGTAGCCCTGATTCTCATCGGACGGTTCCAATCTTTCTGCTTCCTACAACAACATAAAAATAAACAATTTAAATCAATAAACGCAAAAATACAAACAAACCATCTTATATTATTATAAATTACAATAAAATCTACAAAAATATATTAAAAAAAAAAATTAAATCTAAAAGAAAAAGCAATGTTGTAAAATTTTCAGCTTACCTGTTGCGTAACTGAGATCACAGTCAACGTCAGAACATCGCCACCGGATTTAATTAAGTCGACGACTTGCTTGTGGGTCGCACCTTCGACGTTCACGCCATTCCTGCACACAGAGAGAGGCAATAGACAATTAGTGATTTTCAATAAGATGCAAATTCCCGGATGCGCTGTCCGTTACTTGACGATACGATACCGAAATTGCCTGATCGTTGGCAAGCAAATGTGCGTACTCAACATATTCTAAGCGTAAACTTCTCGAACGGAATGCGATTAAAAACAGACTAACTAATTTCACAGTTGCTTCAAATTTATTATCTATAATTTATAATGATTTTCCACTTGTTCTCTCAGTCGTACAGTAATCGTTATCGTTTTTCGTGTACATAATTGTTATGTGGGCTTCTGGATAAAAGCACAATGGCAATTCTTACAGGCAGGAGCGACGGCAACTGACCTTTTGAGGCTTACAAAAATGTCCCCAACATTATATTATGTTGTAGTATATTATGAAAATGCTATGTGGATTTGTTGTATAAAAATCGATCGATCAAGTACTTTCACTCATGGTCAAACCATTCACCAATTCACAACTTAAAAACACTTCTGCATTCAGTAATTCATTGTTTTTTTTCTTTTAGTCAATCTTTGTAATGTTTGTTTGAAAAAACAATTGGTTTTGCTACTAATTGCTTTGGTAAAATTGAAAACATTTAATGTTTTTTGTTGATAATTATAAAAATTGCTAAAATTTAAATTTAAACAAATTTTCTAACAAGTGTTTTAGCAAAACAAACTTTAAATGATTACAAAAATTTAGAAGGAAAATACTAAAATAGAAAACGTTATAATTACTTTTAGAACAGAAAGCATTTTTTAATGATTCGTTTTTGTGGTCAATTAAAACGACAAGGACAATGTACAGAAAGTCCTAAATTGTCAATCAACTAACCGTTTTTGCCGCAGCAGCAGCAGCAAGCAGTCCAACCAATTGTTTATCATGAAACTCCTTAATTACCAATCATCATGAATTCATTGAAACAGTTCTCCAGATACAAAGCAACACACATACTAAGCATTCTATACACCAGTAAAAAAAAAGTAATAATTGCATCTCATTAAAGTATTATTTATAAATGCGTGTTTTGCACTGACTGCAGAGCAAACTCTTTTATTTTTGCCACCCAACAAACAAGTCTTGTGACTTCAGACCTGTCAAGCCACCTTACTTCTTACTTGCTTGCATCATTTTCTTCTACTATCTCAAAACTCAACCACTCTTTTTTTGTTTGTTTGTTTTCTTTCTATTTTGAAGTATTGAAGCAATCCAATTAAGAGTGCCATGAAACTAGTAATCGAAAGCATGCCTCAAGTACACACCAGCCCATGTTATCTTATCTCAGGATCTGCTGATTGTGTTTGTTTTGAATTTTTCAGCAAAATAAAGATCCACACAAGCGGTGCAGATACTGCAAGTGGATTTTTAAAAGCGAGTGCGTAGTGGTTACTTACACCTCGAGAATGCGGTCTCCTTTGCGAATGCCAGCCAGTTCGGCCGCCCCCTGGTCCAGGACGGCGCTGACGTGCTGCAGGGGGGCGTACAGTTCGCCGTTGATGCTCCTCAGCTGGCCGCCCTCGCTGACCTGGCCACGCACGTTGAATCCGAAACCGGTCTCCGTTTTGTTGATGGTCACCACTCGGGGTCCGTTCTCGGGCACACGCATGTTGTCATTCAATCCGCCTCCGTGTCGTTGACTGTTTGTTACACGGTCGGCCATGTTTTGACACTTCTTCGCAAGGCGACAGGTCCCACCACCACCACTTTCGCCACCCCCAAGGTGACCGCACTAGCGATCCTAGCGGCAAAAGGGCGAACCTACACAAGAATTTATGATATTCAAGAAATTTTCGCAAAAATTTTTCAGGGAAAATAATTAACAAATGCATCTTTTGTTAATTATTATTGCAAATTCTTGTTTAAAATGAGGATTTTTTAGCGTGTACTGCGTGAAATTCATGGATTCAACAACAGATGACGCGTTTGTATAGTTTTAACAGCTTTTAGGACAATTTTTGGAATTTTTGTAACAAAAATTTATTTGTTTTTTTTGTATAACATACAATAAAACCCCTACTTACAATTTAAGGAGATACTGGTGCCAAGTTAATTAGCACATTACTGTTCTCCGCCAGTTCCTGAATGGAAACGCGGCCTCTTTGTCTGATAAACTTTACAATCGATTTCATTTCCTCCGGAGAAATGTAAATGAACTTACCGCGATCGTCAATAACACCGGTCAATATACCGTCCGACTGCAAATCTTTTATTCTATCGATTGCCGTCTGCGTTTTCAGCTTGAACTTCATTGCTAAATCCTCAACGACAACCACTTTTTGTTTTTTGATAAATGAAACGAATTCTTCTAATAAATTCGTCTCGTTATTGGTATCGTAATCATCGAAACCTTCTTCTTCAACACTGAAAGCCTCCTTCATGCGCAAATACTCTTCGTGATCGCGCTTTTCCTTTTCTTCGCGCAGTCGTTTCTCTTCGGCTTCCTGTTGTCTTTGCAACTCTAATTCTTTTTCCTCGGCACGACGACGTTCCTCCTGTTGTTGCTCATCGCGTTTCTTCTTCTCCTGCCTGGCATGTTCTTCCACTTCCCTCTGATGTTTTCTCTCAGCTTTTGCCTCCAATTTGGCCTTCTTCTTGGCGCCTAACTTATCAAGATCCACAGCTGGTTCATCTTGTTGATCATTCTCAGGCTCTTCATGGTTGTCTAATAATTAATAAACAGTATTAGTAGTGAAAAAACCTTTTTTTTAATGGTCTGAACCTGTATTTTGTTGTTGAATCCTTGCACCTCTGTTCCTAAGCATACGTGCGCGTCTTCCCAATTGTTCATTTTGTCCTTGTGCTTCTTCATTATTGCGATTGCTACGTACAGTACGTTTTCCACTGTCTGATATTAAAATAAATAAATAAATTATAAAAATAAAACAAAAGGCAACTAAAGTGAGGTTAGAAATTAATAACTTACCAGTTTTCTTAAATAAAAAGAAAGCAGAAGCTACAATAACGCATAAAGATATGATTGTTACAATTAAAAAAACTGCGTCCATAATTACTGTTAAAAATTAATGTTATTGACATTAATTTTCTTTACATATTGCCCCTGCAACAGCTGAAAAGACACAATGGACGAGTAATGTCAAAAAACACCCTCGACTGTCAATTGCTAAGCGAAAGTGTTTTGAAAGTCATTTTGAACGACCAATGAAATTCGCTTTAACAATAACGTAATGTTAGATCAAAGTCTGCTATTCGTTAATACTTACCACCTACGCTATCGATCAATAAAACAAGGGAAAGACTGGCGAGTGTCAAAAGAGTCAGCTGATCTTCTCACGATTTCGCTAAACTTGTGCTAAAATCTTTAAAGTTGTTGTTAATTAAGTAAAAAAACTCGTGACTAGATTCATACACCATGGCTCTGCACTCGGCAATTAAAGGAAAACTAATTTCCGTCATAGGGGACGAGGTATTTTATGTTCCTTGCTTTTGTTTTTTTAATTTAAAGTGATTGTTCTTTGCAGGACACCTGTGTGGGATTCCTTTTGGGAGGAATTGGCGAAATTAACAAGAACAGACAGGCTAACTTCATGGTGGTTGATAAAAGTAAGCAAAAACCTTGGAAAATAAAACATTAAAAGCGTTTTTTCGTTTGTTTTACAGATACTGCTGTCAGTGAAATTGAAGATTGCTTCAAGAGATTTGTTAAAAGAGATGATATTGATATTATATTGATAAACCAGAACATTGCTGAGTTGATCAGATATGTAATCGATGGGCATACTCAACCTGTACCTGCAGTGTTGGAGATTCCTTCAAAGGATCATCCCTATGATGCCAGCAAGGACTCCATTTTGCGCAGAGCTAGGGTATTGTATTAGTAGCAAATTCTTAACTGAAATAATAAATTTCGTTGGGTTTCAGGGCATGTTCAACCCGGAAGACTTGGCTCGTTAAAAGTTGATTTATTGTACATATTTTTTTGTTTTTTGAATGAAATAGATTCACATATGATACATCTATACATAATACACAAACAAAATGTCCGAAACGTTTTGTTATTAATTAAAAAAAAAACGATATTTTAAAGCAATTGTTTCAAAATACAAATTTTAAATAAACATTAAAAGCAGTTAAAAGTATGCTATGAATGCTATTGGTTGCTAAGCAAAAACAATTGAAAAGTAAACAACATTAACAAAACGTTTTGGACATGAAGTGCATATAAACAATTGTTATCATTCCATAAACAAATGTTGCTAATATAATTAGTAGATAAATAAATATGAGTGTAGTTTAAAATATCTGGACTAGTTAACAATTCTTACGTTCGCTCGGGACATGCGGTGTGCACGATTTTCTTATTGGCCCGCGCCTCTTCCTGCGCCAAATTGGCCAACGCAGTGTGCACCACAATGCTCGGCTGTCCCGGACTGGGTGGATGCAGCTCGTGCGACTCGCCGGGCGCCAAGGAGGCCAATGCGGCCAGCAGATCGTGGTTGAGGAGCGGCTCTCCCTCGGGCTGCGGCTCCCAGTCGAGCGGCGGCGAAGCGGGTGGAGAAATGAGGAATTGCTTGACGGGTTTCGGCGGCTGCAACGACGGGTTCTTCACAGGCGTCACCGGCTGCGCGAAGTAACAGGTAATGTAAGAATCCTTCCATTTGTACTGGTGCAACTGGACTCTCGCATTGGCCGCTGCCAATGTCGTCTGGAAATTGACTCTGAGGCGGCGAAACGACTTCAGCCACTGGAAGGTGACCTCCTCATCAAACAGTCTGAAGAGCTCCTCCATCTCCTTCTTGCAGTCGTCGTTCGTGAATACACTTGGGTGTATGTTGGTTACAATCAGTGATGAGGGTAGATCACTCAGTTCATCAGTGTCTGCATCCTCAGCATCTGAATTGGCCGAAGGGTCTAGTGTTTCTGATATGAGATTGGGGTGTATGTTCGGAAGTCCGTCCTGATCGTTAATGATTATGTCTTCGTTCTTTAGTTCATCGTTTTCAGCCATGACTGCTGGAAAAACATCACTTGGAGGCTGCGAACTTCAGCAGTTTGCATTGACTCACCTAAGAGGCTGTTGAGATAGCTACGTGGAGGAGTTTTACGTGCAGATTTTCGTACTGTACCCACTAATCACTACGCATTATGTGGTCTTACATGTTCTTTTGCTAATTAACACCAGTATTTAATGTATTTACGTCCATGGAAAAGCTAATACTTAAAGGTCACTCATGCCAGCCATTTTTGACATTCCTTTTAACATTTGATTTAAGCAAACATGCATTAATTTAAGTTATTCAAAGCTGTAACAAGTATTTGCAGCAACAATTATCTATAAAAGTTCCAACAATGAAAAAAAAAAATAGAAAAAAAAAACAAAACAAAACAATTCAAATTTCCAAGAGCGGGAAATTCAAATTTAAATCCACCCGAAAACGAAAGCAAATATTTATTGTAATAAGATCCCACTACTATAATTCGATATATGTAAAGACCTTGCGTGCCGTGTGTTGTTAAATTGTTATCTCGCCGTACAACAAATTTATTAAAGTCGTAAAACCAGTTTGCTGTTGAAGGCGACTTAGACCACTTCTAAACCACTTTCAATCATTTGCCTCAGTAATCAAGATGAATTCTCTACGGATACTTTTAAACAAAGTACATTATTTTCAGATAAAAATAATCATTAAAATTATCTAAAAAAAAAAACGATTTGCTTGCAGAATGTAGCTAAAAATTTGCAAGGGGTATTTGCCAGGACTCTGAGCATGTCCCCCAAACTGCTCCAGGCTGAAGAAGAAAGCCGCTTACCACTATCCACCCTTACAGAAGATGAACTTATGATGAAGGAGACAGGTAACTAATTAAAAAAAAAAACAAAAAAAAGTTTAATTAAACTTAATTTTGTACTAGTTGCCAGGCTTTCAAAGGAACAGATTGCGCCTCTGGTAAGGGAAATGGAACTGGAGCACAAAATTAAACCATCGGTGGTGGACATGCTGTTTGAAAACGGGGTAAGTTTTGGACTTTTGCAATTTGGTACTAACTCATTAATCAAACTGACCATTCAATCAACAAACAATGTTATTAATCACCTTACGCAATTGAGTAATTGGTTTAAAGAGATAATCGGTGACGTTTCAGCGCTTTATGCTGATAAGCGCATTTCAATGTTACTCAGATAAGGCTTTTGATTGTAAACACGAGGCGTTTCAAGTTTTTTCTGTGATGTCACAAACGCCCATTTATTTAATAATTGTTGCTAAGCAAAATATTTATTTTATTTAATTTTTTTATTGTGAATTTAACATTTAAACAATGCTTTTTATAGTTAATGGGAGTAGAAATCCCGATAGAATACGGAGGATCTGGATGCAATTTTATGACGACCATACAAGTAGTTGAGGAACTTTCAAAAGTTGATCCTTCGGTTGGAATTTTGGTGGATTTACAAAATACGCTGAATAATGCCGTCATCATTAAGTTGGGCACTAAGGAACAAAAAGAGAAATACTTGCCCAGATTGGCCAAAGATACTGTGGCCAGTTTTTGTCTAACGGAACCCAGTTCTGGTACCGATGCGTTTTCGCTGAAGACCACTGCGAAAAAAGACGGAGACGACTTTCTGATTAACGGCAGCAAAATGTGGATTTCCAATTCCGATATTGCCGGCGTTTTCCTAGTAATGGCCAATGCGAATCCCTCGGCTGGATACAAGGGAATCACCTGTTTCATTTTGGAGCGCGAAATGCCCGGATTGACTGTTCACAAACCGGAAAACAAGTTGGGAATTTGCGCGTCGGGCACCTGTATGATCACTTTCGATAATGTGCGCGTCCACAAGAGCCAAATTCTGGGCGAATTTGGTCACGGCTACAAATACGCGGCGGGTTTTTTGAACGAAGGCCGCATTGGCATCGCAGCTCAGATGATCGGTTGCGCACAAGGCAGCTTCGATGCCACCATTCCTTATACTTTGGAAAGACAACAGTTCGGACAACCGGTTTACAAATTCCAAGTGAGTAAGCAATTTAACATTTATTTTTTAATTAATTAAAAAAATAATGAAAATTCATCCGAAATAGGGAATGCAACATCAGATAGCCACCGTTCACACGCAATTGGAGGCGGCTAGATTGCTTACCTATAATGCTGCCAGACTAGTGGAGAATAAGATGCCGTTTGCTAAGGAAGCTGCGATGGCCAAATATTATGCTGCTGAAGTGGCTCAGATGGCTACAATTAAGTGCATTGACTGGATGGGCGGCGTTGGATTCACTAAAGATTTCCCGCAAGAGAAGTTCTTCAGAGACGCCAAAATTGGTAGCATTTACGAGGGAACCCATAATATTCAACTGACCACTATTGCCAAGTGGTTGGAAAAAGAATACCAACAATGAGAAGAGAAACTTTGCATTATAAATACTCGCGTATTACGCGTTTAATTAAGTGTTCCGTACTTTTGTCGTGGACAAAATAAATTTTTCATTTTGATTGAAATTCTTTTTGCATTTTTCAAAATGAATGGGGTCTTTTCTGAAACACTTTAAAGATACACAAATTTAAAGATAGATCATTAGTTAAACAATTTTATGGTTCTCAAATTTTGCGAGAAAAATGAAAATTGTTTTCGAAAGACTAAAGAAAAATTAGGATCTGGAAAATAATCAATGTATTTCAGTGACTAACTTTCTATTTTCAGCACATTCACATAATAAACAATTTCGTGCTACAGACACTCCGTTTTTAACGTTTTTATGTTTTTATCAAGGAACTGTTTGCGTAATTTTGTTCCAATTTCAAATCGTTAATAATATACGATAAACAATTTACCATTTTGTCAGATGTTTTGCGTTTTTTAAAAAGGAGTTTTTTGTTCTTTTGCTTCGAATGGCTGTAAATGCTAATGTAATAATAATAATGTACAAACTGGTCGAACAATTCTTCGCTCTTGGAAACCTAACAAGACATTTTACATAGTCCTTACAAAAGATTATTAGTTGGAAAGTAAATACCATACAAATAATTGCCTAATAAACTGACTAGTTATACGTTTTTTGCCATTATATTAATAATTAATTTAAAGACAATATTAAAACTTTCCCAGATTTGGAAAAGCGTATTGCATTTCGCATTATTTTAAGTACTAATGCCGTGTCTTTTTTGTGACTATTAATTAATTTTTAACTACGTAATATAGTAAGAAAAACAAAAAAGTGGTAATAAATTATGAACGGTTTTTCAAACTTACTACTACCCTGTTTAGAATGATGTCAGTTTAGCATTTTTTCTCAGTGTATATAACTGGTATAACATTAATTAGTTAATTAGTAACAATCAGTCATTAAGACAAAATATTATGCGCTTTTTGGCATATAAAATGTGTTTCGGTTAAAGTTAATTTCTTATCAACAAGTGTGTTTGATATTTATATTATTATATCATTTGTTGCGAATCGTTTGTTCGTTATGTAAGTTGGTCACATGTATCACAAAATTCTATGTACAAATCGCTCTCTCGTTATATGGCGAGATAAAAATGTCTTTATCTGCTGTCAGCAGCACAGAGAGAGAGACATTATACAATTATTCAACAATATATTATATCTACAAATTTATTTTTATATTTAGAGCGTTTGATTAGCATATTTCATTGTTTTAATACTTAGGTCCTCTTATCAAAAAATTGATACTGAGTGCAGTATATGAGGGTTTTTTTTTATTTGGCACATTGCTATCACGAGTAATTTTGGGGATATTGTGTGTTTGTTTAAATAAATGCATTCGTTACTTTCGTTGCTGGGGGTTGGAGATCAGGGGATGATTTACTAGAGCAAAGTGTCGCGGTCTCAAGAAACGGCCCCGCGTTGCTTCCGATGCTGCTGCTTCTTGGTACCGTTACTGCTGCCGCCCCCGAACGCCGTCAACCACGTGCCCACCTTCCTACCCAATGAATTCGTATTCGAGTTGTTCAAGTGCAGATTTGATCCCATGTAGCATTCGGCGCGTTTACTGTACAATCCCTTCTCTGCAAACAATCAATATTTGAACATCTGCACCGAAGGATTTAAATTTCTTTTTAGAGCTTACTTCGCAACTTGCGCGGCGGTCTCCTTTGGCACCTGGCGGCAATCTTCGCCAGGTGTCTCGACGAGGCCGGAAAGTGCAAGTCTATGCTCTTGTCCTGCGAGACGAGTTTCCGCTCCTCGGCGAAGGCCTGCAGCCACTTTTGTTTGTCCAGCAGCGATCGGCAACAGAATAGCAACCATTTGTCTCGCAGTAAGCTATAAAGTTTGATCGCGTGCCGAACTGTGACGCCCAAGTGAACGTCTGAAAGGAATTCGGTTATGTGTAGTAATATTATGTATTGCGATGCTGGTAGTAGTAGGAGGAGATAAGGTCGGGAATAAGGTTGATGAATAAAAGAGTACCTTTGCCGTCAGGCACATCGATCACCTCGGACGTGTCCAAACAAATGCGACCTTTGTAGATGTAAGTGTTCCTCTTGAGAATATCCTTCTTGCAGTAAACCAATTGCTTGTCGAAGAGGAAGAGCGTAATTGTAGAGGTCCACATTCCCGTTGTGACTCTCATTACTTCGCCCTGATGGATCAGTTGACTGCTTTTTTCTATTACGTCTTCTCCCTGAAAATTCGGTTTTAATTAAATGTAAGGGTCACCAATTTGTACTGTGTTTTTCCAATCATGGTTTTCTTTTTTAATTAAAAATTACTCATCAGAAAAGTTGTCAGAACTTTTATTTTTTAACTTATTAAGCTAAAAATATATATTTACGCCAAATTATTTCATAAAAAGTTTCTATTTAAATGTATTTCGTTTTAAATAATAAATAATTTTTTTTTGTAATTTAAGGGAATGAAAATAACACATTTTTTTTTAAATGTAATTTATAAGTTTGTAAGTTCAGAGTTAATTAAAGAAAGGTTTTTACTTTCTACTTTTTTAAATTAAATCCAATTTTGCAAAGAAATGTAACTTATTGTTTTGAATTTACAATTGCTTTCTCCAGATAATTAAACTCAAAATGTTGATTTAATTAAAAATTAAAATTTTAATTTAATTTAATTATTTTTTTTCCTTCGTAAAAACAAAATAAGTTAAATTTTATAGATTGGTTGTAAAACAAAAATTAAATAACTGCAATTTGAAATACCTTTTTATTTTTAAAACAACTTTTAAGATGAATGGACATTTTTCCCTGTTCCTTTTTTTATGAATTTAAAATAGGCTATATCTTTCCAGTTTATGTTAAAATTTCAATAAAAAAAATTTATTGCTTTATGAAAAAATAAATAATAGAAAACTACGCTTTTAGAGGTATTCCAAAGAAAAGTTCACCTCCTTCAAAATTGTAAACCAAAGTATTGTTAACAAAAGTTATCAAGTTAAGAAAAAATAAAAATTTTTATGTTTTTTATTTGCCGATTACCGAAATGACAATTATAAAGCAAATTAAACAATATTTAAAGAGAAATTATCGACAAAACTTCGGCCTAAAATTTTTTTAATTTGTAATATCGGACATAACAATTTGAAAAGCAATATCTCGAAAACGAATGGTCCAAATTTAAAAATATTGTATCATATTTGTAATTAAAGAAGCTTTAAGAAGCTAAGTCACATGAACCGTCGTACCATTAAAATTAATAAAATGTGAGGGTTGCTTTTAATTGACGAGATGAATCATACTAACTTTATTTAAATGAACTTCTCCTTGAAATATTGCGAACAAAAAAACTAATTTTGAATTTTCTTCATCAAAGGAATAAAATTAAAACTTTTAATAATCACCAAAACTTAATTCAAAATACTAATTTCTTGAAAATTTATAAAATTATGCTGCCAAAATTTACCCTTACTTTCCAAATTAAATTAAGAAAACTTAAAATACAGTAAAAAGTTTCAACATCAAGAAAATTAATTATTTTAATTGAGTTGAAAATTGTTTTCAATGAATTTTTAATTAATTCTATCAAAATTTAATTATAAATTAGTAGTAAATTTTAATTAAACACTTTTTTGTAGTTGAAAAGTTAGTAAAGCAAAAAATAAATTCAAAGAATTAATAATACTTTCTTAGTTAAAATATTTTCAGTTATAAAAAAATTAAAACTATTGGAAAACTACATTAAAAAAAACAACAGACTAAAATGTAGGAAAAGCAGCAAACTTTTGCAACTTTAGCTAATTTATGATTTCTTAAAGTGAAATGAAAGCAAGTAATATCCGGAATAATCTTATCTACACTATATGTTTGTCTGCACAAGAGATTAAAATTTGTTACCTCCCATCCGTAGACTCTCTGCTGCCAGGCTTCAATTTTCTCCAAACTTTCCATGCGGCGCTTCCTCTCGTTAATTAAAACGGCAACACCCTTCATGGCGTCCAAAGCCTCCTTAATATCATCATAATCCGGATGATCCGGTTTCGAGTACTTGAGCAACTCGGCCAACTGCAGCGGATACTTGCAGATCCTCTGCACCGGCGTCAACAGATACCCGTCGAGCGGTATCTCGATGAGGCCGCGCAGCAGACGACAAGCCTCGAAGAACTTGCTGTAGTTATTATACTGATAAAGCTCCTGCAGAGTGGCGATGGCCATTGGATGGCTGTTGCAATAATCCGAATACATCTTGAAGCCGTCTTCGTGGCGCAAGAAGCAAGCGCCGACGCACGATTTATGAGGCGAGTCCCAATCGACGGCCGCCTCCAGATCCTTCAAGAAGCCGCCCTGGAAGCGCAGAATTTCCTCTAAATTCATAAAGATCGTATCTATTTGCTCGCTGGTGAACATGTCTTCGCGTTTCCGGCACTCGGCAAGGTATCCTTCAGCAACGTCGCGCAACACTTTCACAAAATCGCGTTCGGTGTGCACCAGCTCGCGCACCACACTAGTCCGCACTTGGTCGTTGCTTAAGAGACTTATGCTGGTGCGGCGTCTGATGGGATTCTGCGTTGGTTTACCGGCTGCCATAGCTGCCAGACAGTCTTCGACGGTGTCCTCTTGGCTCACCCTTAATCGCACGGAATCCGCAGGGAACCAGCCGCTTTTTTGCGAAGCGGTGCCCCACCACCAATCCCTGTTTGTGGTGTCCAGGACTTCGATGACATCGCCGGCTCGGAAAGCCAGCTCTTCGGAGTCGATGGCTATGTGGTCGAAGACGGCTTCGGCTAAAATAACGACCTCGTCATCCATCATACCGGCATCTAGGGTCTTTTTACGGTCTAAGGAAGCCAAGGATGATTCGGAATCAGACATGGTTTCCTCATCGGAAGTAACTCCCATGCGGATGTCGTGTTCATCTTCGCTGAGCACCGAAATTTTTGTAACTGAAATTTAAACGAAATAAATTATTATTTTTTAAATTTATTTATTTGATTATTACAACGGTCAACATGATTTTAATGTCTAGGTCCTGAATGGGAAATTTTAGTGCAATATTCTTCACAGATAAGGGAAAACATTTTTTTGACCAAAGATAGGTTTAATTTTCACTATTAATTTATATGGTATATTGTTCTTTATCAAAATGGAAAATAAAAAATTATTTATATCTTTCCGGTTTTCCGGAAATAATTTTTAAGTACGCGGCCGTCCGCCCTTACAGCGAATGTTCAAGGAGTGCCTCATTAATGTCAACTTTTCTCAAAAGTCACCGCATTGATTTTTTAAATTTTCACACATATTTTATAGAGCATATTGTTCCTTATCAAAATCAAAAGTAAAATTTCATCTATGACTTTTTTTGTTTTCCGGAAATAAATTTTAAATGCGCGCCGCCGTCCATTTCAATTGCAAATGAAAAGCGAGTGCAACATATAAGTCAATTTTTATCAAAAGTCACCCATTTGATTTTTAAATTTTTACTCTCATTTTAAAGAGAATCTTAATTTCTATCATAATCAAAAAGAAAATTTAATTTATGCCTTTTTTATTTTTCAGAAAATAATTTTTAAGTGCGCGGTGTCCATTTCTATATACTCGTAGTGACGAACATAAAAATCAAATTTTCTCCAAAGTCACTAATTAAATTTTAAAATTTTGACAGTTAATTTATAGTGCACATTATTCTTTATAAAAATCTAAAATAACATTTCATCAATGCCTTTCCGGTTTTCCGGAAATAAATTTTAAGTGCGCGGAATCAATGGCGTTTGCTTAACAAATATTATATTTGTCAATGTAAGAGACAAAAGCAAACTTTAAAAGCCAAGAAAGGACTTTTATTATTATTTAATAATAAGAAACTTTGCAAAATACATTACCTAATTTAGGTTTCATCGTTGGCGACAACTTATCTAAATCCAAGGGTTGACTCAGTGAGCGGCGAAGTTGTCCACGGCGGTACAGGGGATGGTTGCGCATCTGCACGATATCCTCGTCGTGGACATTTTGATGGTGCTGCGGAGACGGCGTGGAGGCAGGCGACGAAGAGGAATTCATGTGACGTCGGTAATTATTATCCCAGCAACCGTAAATCCTCCTGGTGCCTAAATCCGAATGCGTTCGTCTCACGTGTTGGTGCTTGGGGGTCCTTGAGCGCAACTCAGCCTTTTTGTTTTGCACCAAACGAGAAAAAACAAAGAAAAAAGCACGTATATAAAATCTGATTTGTCTCTTTGTGAACACTTTCTGAGCGCGCGTGCATTGCACTTCTGCTGCTTCTGGCAGCAAAGGAAAAAACGCGACAAGAAGGAAGCGAAGCAGCTGTCGCAGGGTGTGTGCACCCTATGCACACAGCCAAAGAAAGAACATGCGTATTTTGAGCTTTCTTCTTCTTCGGGCGCCGCCATGTGTTCCATCTTTGTGTGTATTGGTGTTTACCTGGCTACCAGTTCTCTTCTTTAATTGCATACTCCGCTTATCTTTTCCTGCGGTCGCTCAGCTTTCAAGCATTTAAGAATCAACAAGTTTTGATTGGATTGCCGAATGACCAACAGGTTTAATTTGCGGAAATTTGGCGGTTTTCGGGAAATCGGGAAAGCGTATAGTAATTGTTTCATTTGCGATACTTGTTGTTCGTTGTTGGGAAACATTTTCCAGAGCGTAATTTGTAATTTAGTGGAATGGCATGCGAGGAATGTGCGCGCGGACCTTAAAGAAAGGTGTATAGTCGTTGCCCGAGAGTTCAGAAAGGGCCAATTAAATTAATAACGATGTTAAACACGTCTCGAATGGTACACATACACTTAGCGAATGGAATTACCAGGACTGCTTTTATACGTATCGTACAACTTGTTCGGTGATGAAAATTGCGCACATCATTTGCGACTGGCAATGAGTGACCGATATTGTCACCGAAGCCGCAAAATATGGTTTATATTGCGGTAATGGTAATTGTTCAAGTTTGCAATTTACAGTGCTTCATTATTTAACACAATATTATTCTCCATGCAGCTGCAATTTATATGCTTAAACTAATTTGTAGCTATGCTAAATAAATTATCGTTCGCAATCAATAGTTGTTTGCTAATTATAATGAATTGAAAAGTTTTTTTTTATTATTATTAAAATGTTTCAAAAGTTGCGTGGGAGATTTTTGATTCTTTAATGAAAGTATAATTCAAAGTATTGATTTAAACAATGCAACTAAGGAGTTTTATTGTATAATTGTTGTTATAACTTTTGAATTTTTTTTATTTGGCTAACAAAAGTTTAAGTAATTCAAATATTCGAATAAAAAATAGTTTAATAAAAGTTTGAATTGTTACATTAAATATCTAGAATTGCAAAGAAATTAGTTTTTTTTAAATCGAAATTGAAAAGTTCAATATTGGTTTGCTAATTATAATCAAATTAAATGTTTTTTTCTTTAATTGATGAAATAATTCTGAAATTGGTGAAAGGTTTTTGATTTGTTAATCAAAGCAATTCGAAGTATTGATTTAAACAATGCTAACAATTGAAATTGTAAAATTGTTTTAACTTTAAAAAACTTTCTATTCTACTAAAAAAAATAAGATATTCAAATTAAAAAAAAAAAAATAGTTTAAAAGTTTGATTTGTCATATTTAATATATATAAATGCAAAGAAATTTATTTAGAATTTCAACGAAAAATTTCGTTATATTATTTAATGGATTGCTAAACCAATCAGTTAAATTTTAAAAAGATTATTAAAAGTTATAGCTATTAAATTATTCCATTTTCATTAAATTTTTAAAGATTGACATTTTATTACTGTATAAACACTTCTGATCCATTTTTGAAAACTACATGAGCAACGAATTTTGCTACGAATTAAAATTAATAAAACTTGATCTTTTTAAATAAAAACCTTGCATTTTATCTTATACTTTGATTCTGCTATAAAAGACAATTCTAAAAGTGTATAAAATGTCTTAGTGGGAAGCAATTTGCGCAACAAATTACATCATTTGCAAATATTTCAAGGGATAATTTTAATAATTTCATTTACCGGTTATTAATCGGTTAATTTAATGAAACAAAAATAAATTGTTTTTAATTGAACTGTAATATATACAAATTTATTTAATCAATTAGGTACTTTTAAATTAGAGACATCGTTAAATTACAAAAATAATTTCCATTTGTTCGCATAACTTTTGAATTTGGCGGCTAAATTAGGAATTAGGATATTCACGTAATTTTTTTTTAGAGTATTAATAAGTTATCGCCAATTAAACTCAATTTTAATAATTTATTATTAATTTTCAGTTCTAAACGTTCAATTTTTCATAAAGTAATGATTAAAAATTAAAATTTTCCCATTGAATTTTTAATACTAAACTGTTAGAAACTTCATTTAATAAAATTAAATTAAAACATTTGACAAAAAACAATTTTTCAACTAAATTAGCATAGTAAAACAATAAATTAAAAGTCGCTTTTTAAGCCTTTTCCCAGTTTTTTTTAGTAATAAAAAAAAGTTTATTAATAACAACAAAATCGCAAACAAAATGAAAATTTGAAAAGCACCGAATAATGACGTTTATATTTCACAAACACTCTTTATCGAAAACAGCGGACTCTGTATTGGAGTTCAAAAAGGAAGTCGAAAATCAAACATTTACACAGAACCGGAAAAACTCAGCGAAAATTTGAACATACTGTTTACCCGAAATGCAAATAGAAAAATATCAATACGCATCTGCCCAAAGACCATTTTAACGGCAAACAGGAACACATATAATATATATTTAAAACATAAACCGATCGGAAAATAAAACCGGACAAACAGTGTTGGCAGAAAAAAATAAACAATTATAACTGACGAAAACCAAAGAGAAGGAGAAAGACAGCGCAATTAATGAATCATAACGTTCATTACGCATGAAATGACTTACTTAATTAGCGACGGTCGTTATCATTTCGTCGACAAAGGTATTTACATGGACATTGTACATATAAATGCAACAAAAAAAAGAAAACCCAACTATTATCACTTGAATTTCTTGTAATGCAAAGTGAACGCGCCTCAAAGGGATATCGAATGCATATCGGTTGGTCCATTTGGTACGCTGAGCGAATTTCGACTAGTAAACCTCTCGAGATAAGCGCGAATCGATAGTCCGGCAGGGTGAAAGAGCACAAACAGTCGGTGGCGATAATACGAGGACCGGAGAACAGGAGAGCGAAATGTACACACCTACAACAAAACGCGACGCGAAGCGCACTGAAGCTGTGCCACTCACACACTGACTGCACTAAACTGCCTTCGCTGCCTTCGAAAACTCAATTCCACAACACACCGATGCTTTATATTTATGTATTTTCTTCTCTCGGCTACTATTTAGCTTGATGTATGCAGTGTGCAATGAGAGAGATTACAGTCAGTGTAGACTCATCTGTTACTCCCACGCGGATTTGTTATAAATTGAACGTGCAGTAATTAAATGCACTTTGCCCAATCTTCAGTTGCGAGTTTCTATTCTTTTATTAATAATTAGTTAATTGATCACTTATAAATGAAACTGGTTTTGCTTGATTTAATACTATGCTTCGATTTGTTTTTTTTATATTTTTAAATTTAAAATTTTTGTTGCAAAATTTTTTTGGAGGAATAATCGAAAGCTAAAAAGAAATAAAAAAATGTGGATTTTAATTTTAATGCAAATTTTGGCGTTTAGTTTCATGTTACATAGGTAGACAGTATACACAATGCATGGTCTCTTAGGTATTTGGCAGAATTTATGGAAAACCAATAAGACGTTTCCAAAAGGGACGCCAAATGGGGGAAAATGCGAGCGAGTGGTGTAAGCTGCGGGAAACTGCTGCAAACCATGAATTACGACATTTTTGTTTCCCCTGGAAAGTGTTTAAAATATTTCAAAATTTTACACTTTTAATTAAACCCTTTTTGAAGACTTAGTATAAATTTTATGACAAAATTGAGCTTAGAATATTTTTACATGGGGAAAATTTGCAGGGTGACAACAAAGCTCTCTGAAATACTTTGTTAATTTATGACACAATTTCGAATTCATTGGAATTAATTTCCATTTTGTATTATTTCCAGACTTCCGGTTAATCTGCAAATTTCCCTAATCTTTGATTTTTAAATGGCGATCCCTAGTTACTTTTTCTTTTTGGATTTTTGAATGTGAAAATAGGTTTTGCATCAATTTTACTTTTTTTAAAAATATAAAATATTTCTTAAAATCTTTGATGATAACGATTTTTGTGTCTCGACGGCTTATTGTACATCTGAGGAAGTACCCCAAAATTGGTTCGTACTTTTCATGAAATTCGTTAAACATTTTCAAATGAATAATTTCAGAAAAACGTCGAAATTATCTTTTAAATGACATTAAAACTATCAAAATATTTAAATTGGTTTAAAAGTAATTGTTTATTTTCTATTAGTTTTATGGTAAAAAACGAAGTAATGCTCCAATACAAAAAGTATTTAATTTATAAATTTGTTAATAAAAATGAAAATAATAAACTGAATTTAATCATTTTTTCAACAAATCGTTCCTAATTAAATTTTCAATGAATATTTTTCAATTTTATGAAATATTTAATTTTATACATGGTGTATTAAAATTCAATTTTAAGTATTTGCCATTGTAAAAACAAAAAATAAAGTAAACATAAATTAAATAAATAGCGGGTTAAATTGCCTTTAAAATGACTTCAAAGTTGTTAAAATAGTTCAACTAGTTGAAAAGTTATTAAAGTTTTTGTGTTTTGCGGGACTGTTGCTTGACTAACTTTTCTAATTTGACTAACGCAGTACTTATTGTATTTTAAATGGTATACGATCCTATAAAAAAATAATAACTTTACATATTTGTTTATAAAAATTAAACTTATGAACCAATTTAAATATTTTTTTCACTAAATCATTATTAGGTAAATTACCACTATTTAAAAAAAATACATTTCAAATTTTAACAATTTTTCCCCTTTATATAGGGAGTTTTATTTTTAAATTGCTTTTTTCATTATTACCAAAGCAAAAAAAAAAAAAAATTATATAAATAGCAGGTTTAATTAACTTGAAACAGACATCAAAATTGTTAATAAATCTTTTTCATTATTTATTTTTTAAACTGCAAAAAGGAACACCCCGACTTAAAAAATATTTTAAAATCTAATTAATTTTCATTCATTAAAATCGATAAGTAAACAAAGAATTTAAACTCTTCGTATCGTGCCCTGTATAGAAACTTTATCATGTCCACAGAGGCAACAAAACCTAGCATTTATATAAATTACCGAAAACAGGAAGAGAAAATGAGGAAAAAAATTAGAGAGAAAAATGTACGCATGGAACGTAGAAAGAAGCGCAGAAGAAGAAAGCCCAAAGTGCATCATTAAGTTTATACGCATCGCAGGAAAAAAATCGCCTTCTGTTGTGTGTTTTTATTTATTTTTTTTTATTTCACTGCCTTCGCGATATTGTTTCTGCCGAAGAAGCCATTTACTCGGAACACACCAAGCAATAAAATAACAGTGATGGCGATTAATTAATTCCGCCTTTATACTTAATTAGGTTACTAATGCCTCTAAAAACGAATTAACGTTATCTTTCTAGCATATTTGTTCTAAGTTGTTGAATTTTATGTTTGCTTTAGCGGTACATCCTTTTGAATTTTCACTTAATGGAAACACTATAAAATTAAATATTCATTTGTTCAACGGAGCAAAGATTGTTTTTGCTAACAATAATAAATTAATGCAAACTGACATAATTAACTGTTCTTTTTTTTAAATTTAATTAATTTTAAACTTTAGATTTTAATTTTATAGCAAAATAAATTTGTTCTTTAATTACTTTTGACACTTTTAATTTTTTTAATTATTTATTTTGTTATTTTTATTATTCGGGAAAAATAAAATTGCGCTAAATTGCATAATAAAAAACATGTAAATCTAAAAAGAAAAAATGGAATAAAATGTTACCTTGAACCGATCAATGAGGATCTGATTGAGGAGATCTGAGTGGGGTCGAGGGGCAGAGCGCGATTGTCCAGCTCGTCGACGGAGAGGCGGCGGGCTGTCCTGGGGGTCGGTGTCGTGCGACTCGGCTGAACTGTCGGCTCCTCCGTTGATGGAGCCGCATCCAGGGACCATCTGAAAATCGGCATCACCATCACTAAAGAATACATTCATCTCAACTCATCTTCATCATCATCGCATTATCTGAATTATAAATAATGCGCAATAAGATGTGGATGTTTTTTGTCGATGCATGATTGATGATCGAACGCAATATTTACAGTAAATTATGCAAAATCGCAATGAACGCTATCGATGCTTGGCACAGGGAAAAATTATAGAGAAAATCTTCAGGCAAAAAGAGAGAAAATGGGGAAAAATAAAGTTTAAAAAATATACAGTATACTATACTATGTATGTACAAATACAAATCGATTTCTGTTTACGTTTGCATTTCTCTCTCCCTAATGTTACTCTTGATTGGACGCTTGATTTCTTCTGATCGTGCATAATTTGGTAAATACATTTTCGGCTCCCTTGTTTACTGCCGATGTTCATTCCGACTCGATATTAAATTTCCCAAGCAAATTTGTTATAGATTGAAACATCAATTTGTGATTTCTTATTACGATGTTCACGATTTGTTATCGTCACCTTTTAAAACGTTTTCTTTCATGTTTTTTAATTAGCAAACCAAAAATAAAATGTTATCCAAGAATTACTTTGTTTTCTTTAGTTTAACAAAGATATTAGCTTTAATTTATTATATTTTAATGTTAGTTGCTACTGGTCATTTGCTTGGTCAACTTCCGAAGAGCAAAGTTTTAATCCTTTGTCTAACCCAAATTACGGAAAATTTAAATTAAATGCGTTCTTTTAATGATTAACAATAATTTCCAAATTTAAAAATACAAATTGTATCGTTCAAATAAGAAAAAAATTTGACAATTTTCCATTAAAAAAAAAAACATTCATTTTCTTTTTTATATAGAAAATTCAAAATGCCAAGAAGTTTTTGGAAAATTATTTATATTGCATTTAAATAAATCCAGCAGAAACAGTTATTACTTTTTTTCACAGATTAATAGTTTTCTTGGAATAAATTATCAAAAAAAATGTTTGTTTTTTTCTGGCACATCAGTTTTCCTTGTATCATAGTACGGTTACCATTAAAGAAAAAAGTTCCTTTTTTATAAAAAATGAAGCAACTTTGATAAATTATTTAGATAGTATTTCAAAATACTTATTAGTAACAATGATTTCTATCTCAAATAGTTTTCTTGGAATTAATTATCAAAATTAATTCTATGCAAAATAATTTTCTTAAAATAAAAATAATCGTCGTTTCTTTTTCGTAGAATTCTCGAACCAGAAAATATATCCAATTTTTGTAAACGGATATCAGTTGAACGTAAAATTCTGCCCATTTTTGCCCATTTAACCAAATCTCTATACCTCTAAAATTGTGGAAGTTACCAAATTAACTCAATAATTAATACTTCATTAAATCAATCAGTAAATTGAAATCTAAATAAATAAAAAAAGGTGCCAAATCATTAGATAACAATGGCAATGATGACAATAATTAAATAATTGATGGGAAAAACTGCATGACAAACATCTTACCATGCTGTTCTAGCTGCAGTCTATAGTAAAAACGTACGCAAAATTAGTCTTTGCAATTATTATTAATATCAAAAAATCATCAATTATATCATATAAAAGTGTAAATATAGATGCTTAATTAAAGATATCAATTTAAAAGAAACAACCCCCGAAAAAATGTATATTGAAAAAAAAATGGAAAAAAGAAAACTTACCTCTATTTGAATACCGCTATCGCCACTGTTGCACTTCATACTTCGCGCAGCTTTGTTCAACTTCTTCCTGTCCTTGCTGGAGCGCCATACCAATGGTCCGAACCTACTGCAATGAGAACAAATTTAATTAATCGGCGAAGAAATTAACGATAATCGCTAGGAATTAAAACGCACAATCATCGCAGTCAAGCAAACCTTTGTTTCTGTTCGGGCACATTTTCCTCCAGTTGTCCTCTCGAATGGCGTCCATTATTGTCGTTATGACCAGACAGCGGCCTCTTAGATGGCGATTGCTCGTCGTCCAATTCGCTGAGACTGTCAACGGTCAGATTCTTGCTGCTATCCTTGCGCTGGAAACGCAGCGAAAAGGATTTGCGGAATTTCTGCAAAACGCTTTCAGCATTTGCGTCGCCTAGAATAATAAGTTTAATTATAATTTACATATTTTTTTTAAACGTTAATTATTATATTTTAAATTAATATTAAAAATAATTTGGAATTATAAAAATTTAAGAAGACTTTAAAAAGTTTTTACCAAGTGCTTGCTTTGGTAAATGGACGTCAAACAAAATGGAAAAGTGTGAAAAGCGTATTAGGAAACAATAATTTATTAAGTTTTAAGTGGCGTGCTGTGTATAGTAGGTACGTTATACACCACCTACCTGAAGATGATTTACGAGTTTCCTTGTTGGTCTCGATGGAATTTTCGCGTTGATGGCCTGCGGTTTTCCACTGGCCGCTGCTGAAAAATTCACTCGACTGAGCTAAACTTTTCTAGACGGCTACATTTTAAAGGAAGCATTAATAAAGCTATATGGCATTCGAATGATCCTATACAATAAGCATGACTTCTATAAAAGTGGAAAATATTTCATTTTATTTACAGTTTCTTTTCATTTCTCTCCGACAAAATTTATTAAATGTTATTTAAGGGCTAAAGTACTCTTTTTAATTTTACTTTATGAGTAATCAATGAGTTTATTTTAAATTCAATAATGAGATTCTGTTAAGCAATAAAACAAAAAATAAAAATAGAAAATTGCAATTATAAAGCTATGATTTTAGCATACTATACAGGGTTATTAATTGAAACTGTTCATAAAATTATTTAAAACTTTTAAATCACTTACTATTTGAATGATTTTTTGATATAAAAAAAGTATTTTCTAGAATTTATTTAAATTTAAAACATTATAAAAATGGAATTTCGGTTGGTTTCTAAAGAAACTTCTAAATCTTTTTAGTCAACCTTTTATGACAACCTATTTTTATTTTATTTTATAAAGAATTAAAACTTGTAACTGAAATACTTTTGCCAATACTTTCATTTTACTTTGTTCTAAAGAAAACAATAATAAAAAACAATAATTAATAGAGATATTAATTGTTTTTTGGCAACATTGATAAAATAAAACTGCATTAAATACATAAAATTTCCCATTTGGTAACTTAATTTGAATTGCAAATTATTTTACACAGTGAAACAGTTTTAATTAAATTATGAAAACGGTCGAATTTATACAAAATTAATACTTTTTTTACTTAGCAAAAAAATTATAAAACAATTCCAAAGGTAATTTTTATCAATTTACTCCAAAAAAAAAAAAAATCATAATATAGGGCAAGTCTCAAAGCACCACGACAACGAAAACTTTCTTTTAATAGAACAAACTTATTTTATACAAAAAATAAGAATTATCAAACGTTTTTTTTTTATCTAATAATGAACTGAAATAAAATTTACACCTAACATTAACACTTTAAAATGCATAATGTGTGTTAAACTGTTATGGATTTAGAAATAATCAAACATTTCCATACTGATTATTTAACCCTGTATAATTTTTCATTTCAAGCAACGGTTTTCATGGTGCAAAAAGCAATGAAATTGACATTTGTTGTTGCAAAATTCTTAGAAATTTTCTTCTTTGTTCATGTGAAAATACCACATATAATTGCAAAAGAAGAGACACTAAATTATAATAACGTTTTTAATCGGCAAATAACTAGCCAGAAAATTAGATTTACCTTTTTTGAACCTGTAAATTGTAATTTCAAAATGGTTTTTGTTCGCTTTAATAATATAAATAAGTAAATTAAATCGATTGAAATTAAGCTGATTTAAAAAACAACAAATTATTATTATTTTTTTAATTATTAAAACACAATTTTTGTTATTAAAGAAGTAACTTTTGAGTAATTTATTATTAAAGGCTTGAAAATAACTTCTTTTTAATAAAATATTAATTTAAAAAAATATTAGAAAGTTATTTTTAGTTATTTTAAAAAATACAAAGTTTTAAATTTCGCACAAAATAGTCATCTATTATTTAATTAATTTCTCTAAGAATAAACCAACAAGAAAAACTAATATAACACAATGACAAAAACTTCTATAACAACCATAAAATTTCAAAATCTTTTCAACGCTATATAGCCACAAGCAAAGCTGAAAAACTGCCAGAAAACACTTTGCAAAATACCAATCGATATTGAAAGCAATATGTAATAGTATAAATATACACAATTAAATAAGCATCAGCAAGAACGGTTCTTACTTTGGCCATCATCAATTATTTTCGTTTGATTGTTTACTCAGTTTACTGGAAATTTCAAAAAGAAAGTCAATTTTTTTCGGCACACAACCACTCAACGCTAATAGGATGGAAAACACCATCGATCAACACTTGCTCTCTATTTTCCACCGAACAATTTCCGCGCACCAATCAAAAAAGAGACACCAACGCATCCACACACCCACACACACTCACACACACACACACACACACATACGCAAAACTATACCGATAAAAAAAAGTGCGTACCTGTTAGTGTGAACCTGTTCGTCAATTAGTTGAGGGGTGGATGAAGCTTTCGGGCGACGCGAAGAGTTATTGCCGCCCCCGTCCATCGGCGATCTTCTGGTACCCCTGAGTCCGCTCTCGTGCAGCGGCTGCAAAATCGAATCAGCATTTCAACGTTCGCACTCTTTATTTTTCCACTTACGATGAAATAGATTAGCATTTTCAATGAATTCACATTGATTTAGTTTAGTTGTTGGTTGGGAAAAAGAGTCGGTTTTTTTCCTGGGTTTCTTTGAATGCGATGCGTATGGAAAGCTGGCGAGCGTAAAACAATAATGAAAAATGGGAATAGGTTAAATGATTAAATGAAGAAACGGTAAGTTGTGAAAAGGGAGTGGAAAAAGAAGAGTTCGAGTGGCGGAGTGGTAATGGGGCAGTGCGTGGCGGTTATTGCGACACGGATAGATTGATTTATGCATTTAGGATGAACGCGAAAAAGAATTCGAAATCGATGTACGCCATTCGAATATCTAATCAGGTTTGTGTTGTTTCCGTGATTTATTCCTGACGTCCTCAGTAAAACACATCTTATTTGCCTAGTTCTTTTTTCTTTGTATAGTGCAAAGTGCAACCAAAAACAAGATTTAAAGTAAACTCCCATTTTAAAGAGTTTATTTGCCTTTTTATATTTTCTTCGAATTTATAAAACCTCCATTGAAAGGAAAATCAATATGTTTTTCATAGAATATCGGATTTAGTTTCAAACCTTTGATTATTTTTTTTTGCCTATCAATTCTTATAAAAGTTTATAAATTTTTATAAGATGTCATTTCGAACTGAATTATAATAGAAAAGTTTTCATTATAATTCTAATAATTGAGTATAATTTCTGTATTAACCGGAAATGAACCAAATTTGATTGATGTTTAAATAACAATAGCCTTTATATTTTTTTTTTCTGAATTTTTGCCGTTTTTTTTACTTTTTGGAATTTTGCCGTTTTTTTTTAGCTTAAGCTTAGTCTAAGAAAAAATATTTGCTTTCATTATTATATATTTAATTGCAACAAAAATAAATCATTCATTCTTTGAAATTTTTGCAATTTTTTTTTCTAGTTGAATAAATAACAAAAATAATAATTCAACGAACCTAATGGCTCACAGTAATTTGAAAAAGTTGATTTTTTAAATGAAAACCGAAAACATCAAAATGACATTTTTTTTAACAAATAACTTGCATTAATAAGAATTTAAAATGCAGTACTCACATTTTTTTACCATAAACTTTTGAAAGTCATCAATATAAAAATAGACGTTTTTCGATTTGGTTATCTGAATTTAAATATGTTCATTCGTTAAAATTATAATTACCAAAATTTACTAAAACATAACAGGATCAATTAGTAAAAGCACGAAATAGAAGACTACTAGATAATAAAGACGCGATAAAATAAAACAGAACGAACAATCTGTCCCTATGGAAAGGGGGCGAAACGTGACTTCTGGAAATCTGGAAATCAGTACTATGCAAGAAGTGTATTTCCAGTCTTTAAATATCCGGCAATTTGGTGCCTGTATGCAAGTTTAATATTACCGAAAGATAACTTTGAATTTTCAAGATAATTCTGATTTAAATCCTTAATTACACACCATTGAAATACAGACGGTATACTGCATTTGTGTAACAAAAGCAAACGATGAAAATTTCAACATTGTGTGAAAATGAATAAATATGCACGGATATAATTTATGCATTTAAATTTTCATTTCATTATCTGCGCGTTTTTAACATTTATGTTAATTCACTTATTGATTTTATCTTGTAACTTATATGAATAGCATTTTGATTTGCATTTTTTTAGTTCATTTTATTTATTTAATTTTTCAACAAAATTAAAAATTATATTTATATTTATTTCTTTTTTTTTTTTTAATTAATAATTCATTCGATAATTTACTACTAAATGTTTTTAATTTTTGAAGAAGAAATACCACAAATAGAAATTAAATCATTTTAATTAAAATATATATATATATATATATATAAAAGTTTTCAAACAAAAACAATCTGTATACTATAAAACAATAAAATTAACAATTTACACAAATAACCAAAATATGAAAACTTAAAAAGCAAATGATTAAGAGCAATACATTAAATTGAAACACTGATTCAAATGCGGAGGAGGATCAACCGGAGCAATGCATGGTCAGCATGCAAGTGTCAAGCACTGTACGTACTCTATTGTCTATTGATATATTTACAGTCGAACATTACGAACGTTTGGTCCGCTGCTACAATTTGCCTAATTTAAACTGGACATTTGCATGCGACTACAGCCTATATGTAACCGCATCTCGTTTGTGTCGACCACAGATGTGTGATCATTCATATCATTCCACCCCCATTCATCATACTTAGTTTAAAATATGTGAAAAATTTTCAATTGGCAAAACGTTTGATTGAAAATTCCCAGAAAAATAAGTAAGGGAAAATTCAAAAGATATTTTCAAAAGACAGGTGGTACTTACAGTAACCGGTGCCGTTTGAGAAGTTTCGATAGGTGTCCTACGTCTGAATCCGGGCGAAGAGCCCAAACTTTCAGTGCCTCTTCTGCGCCACGGAAATTGTCCTCTGTAAAAAGAAATAAATTTATAAATATTTTAATGTGAGATAATTAATATTTAAAATTATTAAATTTATTCAATAATAATAAATACTAAAAAATAAATAATGAATTTTATTTTTTTTATATATAAAAATTATACAACTGAAATAAGGAGAAGAATGAAAAATTCGAAACTTTATAGATATAAACAGTATTAAAGGTAATGAATAATTTGGCACAAAGTTCAAGGGTTTATTTTTGATGAAATTTCGGGCGAACGGGACAGTAGCGGATCAAGGCATTAAATTAGATAAATTTCCAGAGAAGACAATACTACGGCTCCAGACATTCCGAGAAATATTACATCACTGGAATGATGCATACAGAGCTATTTCCCGAAATTATTCCAGCTATATGAGGGTTCTAAATCATAGTTTGCAGCATTCTTAAGTATTCCTATTAATGCTCTTCTACAGGGTGGCAATTTGAAAACTACCACCATTTATTACATTAAATACTTCGAGAATAGCCTATTAAAATCAGAAGTTTTAAAATTAAATGATTTGCAAATTTTTAATTATTTATTTTCTTTTTTTTTACTATAATATTTTTTTAAGTGTCTTCTATAATTAGTTAATTAATTTAATTAATATTAAACTCATTTAGGAGTAATGTTCTGTAAAGATATTTTTATAAATTTTCAAAATAAAATATTTTTCATAAATCTGGATCAAAACTACGATTTTATGATATATCACGTCAAATTTTAATAGTTTTAAAACTTTTTTCATTAAAAAAATAATTGACAAACCAAACTAATTTTTAAAAATTGTTTTCAATTTGCAATATAGTTAAATCAAATCAATAAATAAATTGAAATAAACTCTGGACCCGTCAGTATCCAAAACAAACAAATAAATCACCTGCAGTTTGGTTTAATTAATGCCTCCTTTGCTAATTAAACCACCAAACGCAATGATTGATTTTCATTGTTTGATCGCAATCGATTTTTCGCTTACGCCGCCGCCTAATGATACGTCCAAATTATGACGAACAGATTTTGCTCTAATTAATAATACTTTTGCTTTATACTGCACAGTGCAGTGTGTAGGTGCGTGCAAGGGAAACTTTAATTAATTTTTGTTTGCAAGTAAGCTTAAAATGATCAGATCTATTATAATTAAAACTTACTTAAAAGCAACTCAAACTCTCTGCCAACTTTACTTTGCTCGCACTTTCAAGTACAAAACACGTCATTACATAAAGTAACCAGTGAATGTATTTAAAAAGAAAAATGTCTTAGAATTGCTTTAAAAAATTCATTTTAAAATTTGTGGGTTTCCACGTTTAAAATTGTTTATTTCTAATAAAAAACAAAAACAAATGTAATGTATTTATTCATTTATTTAGTGCAGAGTGAATGAAGTCTTTAAATGTGGTTGCCAGGATTTCGATTTCCTGCTCGGTCGGTACTCAGGTCCTTACTCCCGAAAACTTCTCAGTAGTTCTTAACTAGGTACTGCTGCATTTCCATCGGTATAGTTTCAGCATCCTGCATCTTTTCTCTGGGTGTTACGTGAATTATACTGCGCGCTTGTGTTCGAAGAGTGGAAAATGAAGGGGTGGCATAATGTTATTGCTTTTATTTGAATAACGCCACTTGAATGTTCCCTTCTCTAAACCTTTTCGCCCATAAAATGGAGCACTGTTAAATCCACAAAATCATTCTAAAATCGTCTTAATATTTTTCTATTCTTAGGAATAATAAATGTGCATTTCGCAAAATAAAAAAAGTTTTTTTTACCGTCAAAATTTTTGTCAATTTTAATTTTATTAAAATTTAGAATATTAGGAATATTTCAATTAAATGCAGGGTGATAAACAAAACTCGTCCGTTGAAATATTTTTATCGTCCAGTAAGATAGAAATTTGAAATTTTCAGTACATTTCATTGATGAGAAAAATTGATGGTTACTTTTTTTTCAAGATGGTTGTATTTTCGGTTATAACTGATGTTGTTACCAAATTTATTATTTTAAATGGCACTCTATTTATGTATTTATTTTAAATTTATTTAAATAGGCAATAGGCATTAAAATTAAAATAATGTTGATACCATTTTTATATTTATAACTAATAACATTTCGAGGTATTAATTTTTTATTATCAAAATGGAAAAATGTTGTGACATCTTTCAACGCAATAAACCAATATTAATTATTTTTGCCAAGATCATAGTGCAGCCCAAACCGCACTGCAAACTATTAATTGAAATTATTAAATTTACAACATATTACAAATTTATATCTCGAAAAGTAATGAAGATATAAAAGTAAAAATGGAACCGAAATTAATGTTATTTTAAGACCCATTTAAATAGTATAAAATGAAAAATGCAGGAGGAAAATTTCTATTTAAAATACTAAATTAAATATGCTAACGACATCCAGTATAACCGGAAATATTACCATCTTATAAAAATACCATCAATTCGTCCCATAGATAAAAATATAAACTGAAAATTTCAAATTTTTAGCGTACAAAGAAGTTAAAAATATTTAAAGGCACGAGATCAATCAGTACCCCCTGTATACGGGTACTTAAAAATCGATAAAAAAGTTACTTCATTTAAGAATACAAAAAAGAACTCTTTAATTAGCTAAAAAATGGTTAATTTTCCGTTCAAACAATATAATTACAATGTTAGTTTCACCAAAGGTATCAAAACCAAAAACCAATTAAATAAATAAAACAGTTTCCGGATTGTCTAAATGTAATGTCATGCTTTTAATTATATTACACGAATTTTTTTAAAAGAAAAATAACTAAAATTTTAATACTCAAAAGTAAAACAAATTAACATTTATCAAAAGGCATAAACTGAAAACTTTCTACTATGTGAATAACAATTTAATTTCAGTCTTTTGTCCTTTCTTTTAATATCTTCTCTTGTAAAAATGCCATGTTATGTTATGCCTACCAGAATCCAAAGATTGCATTTTATCAGTTGTAAAATAATAAATGTGACTGTACCTAGCCATGGAAACCAATAAAGGATTTATTGAATCGTAACTCGAAAAGCACAAGCGTCGATTAGGCAGTTAATAAATGTCGTGAATAATATAAACAGTCCCTGGAAAGTTCTGCCGTTCTGCCGTTCTGCCGTTCTGCCAATTCCTCGAGGGTAAATTTCAAGCTTTGCATTTCCACGAACACGCACGCACACACACACGCATATACATTACGCTTGCATAAAGGTTTAGATTGGAGAGAACAATAGCTGATGAAGCAGTTGTAAATGATTGCTCGTTTTGCCTATACTAAGCATTATTATAAATTACACTGGTTAACAAAATTTTAACTTTTTTTCTTCTTTTTTTTAAAACTTGTATCAAATTTAAAAAATACAGCGGCCATCAAGCAATGATATCCCCAGGAATAAAATGGTATCAGGTATCATTTTGATATCATACTATGGTTACTAATAAAAAAAACGTAAGTTTTTTTTTTCTCAAATGTCAAGCAAGCTATGGAATTAAAAACAAAATTAGATAGTTGTTAGGGTTTGTTGGGATCGGCCCTCTTTTAGGACGACCTCGTTGCTGATTCTAAGGATGGCCTCTGGAAAGCACTACTTCTTTGCGGGTAGCGAGATAGCGAGATAGCGAAATAGCGTGTAAGATGAGTATTTTATTCGAGATATTACTCTGATCAGCGTTCATTTGTGACTGTCTGATCGTCGAGCTTGATGCGCATACAGTACCAAATTAAAAACATATA